>JANWGL010002112.1:0-10865 GCA_025200755.1 Ceratobasidium sp. C01 | reverse complement strand
CTCTCGTCCACGTCCGCTTTTTGTCTTGTAATTTCACTGTACAGATGAGTTCTTGCATTCTTTGGCCTCTACACATTATCATCGATTACTTCTTTCTCCTTTTTTATATCTTTTTTGTCCTGTGGTACATATACCTGTCGGTCATTTTGTTATGGGTAGTTGAATTTAGTCGAGCAGGACTTTGTAATCGAGCGGTTACGGGTCTGATTCAATGAGGCATACAGTATATAATATAAGTACGCATGGATACCAGGGAAAGCTAGTCATGGTGCAACAGTACAGTGTCCAACAAATTCGAATACAACCCCATTCAAACAATTCTCGACGAAGGCGGGTGATCAAACTTTTCTAAATCAACAGTCGAACTCAACACCTCGTTCATCCATCCGAGCACAGCCGAGAAGCCTCCTTTTCGGTACACAGCTGCAACGTAAGCCTTAAAGACCGCCACCTGCGCCCCTTGCGACCGCTGTACCAACACAGGTGCACTATTGCTTCCCGTTTGAATGTGCTGTTCTAGGTTATACATCGTTGTCCAGTCTGCAACTGAGCTCGCTCGGATGAGTGCAGCACGCACAACCTAAGTTCAAACGAGTCAGCTAGCGCTTGTGCTGGACACGGCGTCTAAGCATGCCCATGTCCATACACGCACCGAGACCTCTCCTGGAGACCACTCCGGCCTATTCCGAATGATCCATTCCGTGATAACTGCGGTGAGTATAGGATCACCGAGTAGCGAGAGCTGTTCGTTGGAGGACTCTGCTCCTCGATGACGGAACACGCGGTGCCGATCAGTGGGGTTGATTGCTGGGAGCTGGGGGAGTGACATAAAACGTTGGGCATACAGTGAGCAGTGCTACAATGAGATGCGATGGAGCAGAGGACATCTTGCCAGCCGCAGCCGGCGAGTCTGCCTTGATATCAGTGACCAGCGACAGTGTTGGGTAGATTGATGGGCGTTGGCCTCGTAAGCTAATGGCTGTGTTTGGAATTAGATCTCATGCCCAGAAGCTTTCATGAGATGGGCGCCCCAAACCAGGGGTAAGGATAAGGAGGTGTGCTGGCATCATAGGGATTAGCAGAATATGCCAATTGCTATACATACACGCGACAAGCGGGCGTTTGAGTCTGCAAAACACACCCAGACCCTGATTCACGCTCGTTTGAAGTAGGAGCTCGTAACTGCATTGCCCTGCACAACATTAAAGACCGTTTCTCCCGCACTGAGGAAGCTATCGGCGACGGTTTTCAACGTAGGCTCGGTGATCAATGACGTTTGAGGCCTAAATTACTCCCGTTTAGCCCGGATGTTGCCAATACTTGTGAAGCACTATCATTTACTTACGAATACCCAGTGGACTTCTTCACTCCAGCTAGAATGGTCGAGACCAAGACCAGGTCCACCCCGTAATGCACGAGACGCCCCAGAGCCATAGTGGATTCAATATAATGCGTAAGTGTGTGTTAAGGCGAGGCCGCTAGTTGCAAGGATTGTTATGTCCCTTAATATAAGCGCAGTTCGGTGTTAGAGCGAGTGCGTGGGCTAAAGATGAGCAACTGAGCCGGTGGGAATGCGTGGTTAGGAGGATAAGCAGAAGGGATGCGCAACAACGAGCTTTAAGGACTTCAGAATCTCCAGAGTCCCAAACTATGTACAATGTGCGGAAGCCGAAACTTGAGCTGACGCGGACGGCCGGCAGAGGTGAGCAGCAGAAGTGGCGGGTTCGGGCAGACCATTTTGTGTCACGTGATGATTCATAATCGCTACTTTGGGATAGGGGTGCTCTAAGAATTGTATCCATTACATGGTAAACTCTCTAAATACATTGTGTTTTACTAACATTTCAGGCGTCAATAAGGGGGGTCAGTATTGATGTATCAAGATATTTACGGAGTAACAAACTCACGTCTATGAACGCCTGGGACTGGATCTTGTACATCTTGGCATACTCCCCATCCAGAGCCAACAGCTCTTTATGGGTCCCTTTCTCGACTATCGACCCTTCCTTTACATAGAGAACTAGATTGTTTTGTTAGGCCATGCTAGACGATAGAAACTAAAATTGAGCGTACTTATGTCTGCATGTTTTGTGAGATGACCAAACCGGCTGTCCAGAGAGTTCAGCTGAAATCTATAGGAACGGTTGCAAGACTTACTGTGTTACGAAAATCATTGTCTTCTCTCCTCTCAGGTTGCGTAACCGCTCAAACATCTCTGAAGTCTAATGTCAGCCACGTCTAAATTTCGAGCATATACCCAGCTTACCATATTCAGCTTTAGGGTCCAGGCTTGCACTTGGCTCGTCGTAGCAAAGCAGTCTTACTTTGTCAGAGTTTTTCATAAAGGTCTTAGAAAGCTGAATGGGGGCGTCGTCAGCAAAAGAACTACGCAAAGTAAATGGTAGCGTACCGCTAGTCGCTGCCATTCGCCGCCGCTGAGTTTAGTGGGTTTTTGAGCGTCGATAAACTGTTGGTATGTGTTTTCCTCATCTTCTTCTCCGAAACACGTCGACGAGTAACCATTGTTCCCGGGTTCAAGGTTCGTGTCGAATTTCAGCGGGAGTTTCTGAATGAAGTCGTATGCCCCACCCAGTCTGGCCGCTTCCTCTACAGCTTCAGTCGGGTTCTTGCAGTCAGGTCGCCCGAGTAGGATATTTTCTTGAATCTAAACAAACCATTAGTAACGTTCGAAGAGAGACGACTAGCCCATACCGTCAGTGGGAGGTGGTTGTAATCCTGATACATGACACTTGCTGTGTCCCTGAAACTGGACATTACGAAGTCGCGGAGGGGACGGCCGTCGACTAGCACTTCACCGGCCGTGCAATCGTACATCCGAGTGATCAAGTTAATGGTAGTGCTTTTACCGCAGCCTGTATATTTTTTAATAGGCGTTCCTCTACCATATCAGCAACACGAACCGTTTTCGCCCACGATAACGCAGAGCTGGCCTGAATCAATGGAGAAAGACATGTCTTTTAGTACTAGCTTGTCCGTCATTGGGTACTGAAATTCAACCGATCTACGAGAATATCCTAATCAGCACTCTGTACAGCTTTCCAGGCAAAAGCTACTCACTTGAACTCGATGGATACGCCTTTCCTATCCTTGAACTTATCTTCAGGGTACATGACATCTCCGTCAACCATAGTCGGCTTGAGTTCCAAAACCTCGTATAGTGACAATGCGTTTTTGAACAGCGAAGCCATACTAGTACCACTGTACATAATTCTCCAAAACGTATTCTGCAAGGACCCAGCTGCTTGTTGCATGAGCAGAAGCGAGGATAGGTTGCTGCGATCGCCAACGGCGTGGAGGCTATTCCATGCAAAAACGAGCTATGATTGCGGAGTCAAACCTCGCTGTTTTAATACCAATTCTAGAGGCTTACTAGGGGCAAGGAATCAAAAACGGCGTCAAAATCGCCATAGGTGATAAAATTGCGGTTTGCCATTTGTTCCTGCGGGTCTTGTCCAGGCGTGTCACCGAGATCTTTTACGTCTTTATTGAACTCTGAGCAACACATTTTAAGTGAGCATCAGCAAGCACATATTAAGCCAGCTACTACGTACGAGTGTTGATATACCCTTGAAGGTTGTCACCAATCACCTCTTTCTTGTAAGTGGTGGATGTTCCTAAACTATAAATTGCATCCATTCGCATCCACCTAATATCGGTGACCATGGCATAGTATGCTGGATGGAGCCATTATTTAGAGCCAAGCAAGTCATATAGGAGAGACACACGCACAATCACTGCTACTTAAATTCCACAGCTGCGATGCCAATGGTCGTGCCAAACATAGAAACCCAAACATCTTGGCTTGCTGATGCGAGTTTATGACCTGAGCAAGCACGGACGCTTGGCCACTAACTTCTGCGCCAACTGAAATAAGGTCCATAAGGCCCTCAAGGATCTTCCAGGCACTCCCAAAGTAACCGCTCGCTCGAGAGGTTTTGGATTGTACATCAGGGTTCTCTGCAGTCGTTAGATCAAAGCGGGCTTGAACTTTGAAAATTATGAGTTGTATGCTCAATAATAAGAAGAAATTTCATCAGCATACCTTCTAGCAAACGTTGTTTGAAATGTTGTGACACCCTTTGCTGCAATATCGGTTGACTATAGGAGCTATTTGTAGTATAAGTGGTTGGTGTCATTACTATCAATCCATGAAAACACACCTTAGCTTGCGGAGTACGAATCCGATGGCTAATGTCGCAAGATAGGAAATTACGACTTGTTCAAACCGCTCGCGATCAACAACGTTCCCGTTAGAAACTTCTTCGACCTTTATCAGAGCAATACGACAAGGTTAAGCTTACACACCGAACGTGGGCACCCAAAATAGGACCACTTACCAAAGCCAATATTTTCGAATTATTGAACAGCTGAACAGCCGGTAAAATGCTGACAAGGGTCGATGAGATGAAGTAAACAGCGAAGAAAACCGGCCCAAGAGCAAGAGTCTCTAAAATAAACGTCCAAACGATAGGTATGCTCCGTGCCATATCATAAATCAGCCATAGCGAGTTTAGAGCTGGAAGATAGTCTCTCCACGAGCCGGTCAATGGAAAGTACAGAGTCCAGATGCCCAACCGAAGTTCTCGGAACTGCAGTGTTTTCTTCTTTGAACTGGGTGTTTTCTCGCTAGTCGACGATTTCTCGTTCACAAGAGGCTTCCCCGAGTCTGAGCCATCCCAGTCTGAGTTGGATCCTTCGCTGATGGAGGGTGGGCTCATGAGAGAGGGGAAGATGGTCGGCTAAGAGCTGGCAACACCTGTTTATATCGAGACATGAGGTGGACAGCCTCTGCCCGAGCCCACCTTCATGAACCGCCCCGAGGAACCGAGCCCTCCGGGACCCGCGACCGGCCGTACGCTGTCCGTATCGCGGATTCTTCCAAAAGCAAAAGAAGTATCAAATGTGCCATTCCAGGTGAGTCAGTTTCGATCATGCAATAAGCGCCCAAACGTTATTCGCGAGTCAGATGAAAGCTCCATGTGGCCACTGTGTTCTGAAGACGCCGGGTCACTCATTTCAGGCAACCCCTGTGGTGATTTATTCGTGCTGATAAAGCCATACGAATAGGAGAAAGTCGTCAACCAATTTAAATTTAGACAATACCTCTGTAAAGCGCGTGGCTGTTCATTTGACGCGCACATTCCAACGCTATGTAGCCTAATTTGGTCTTTACGCGTCCCTGCAATGAGCATTCCTCGAAACACACTCAAGTGCGTGTACGTACACTTGACACCAACCTCCGAGGGCGTTGCATTTCGAAGCGGTCTCGTTTGGTTTAGAGATTTACGATCGTCATTTTTGTTCCCTTAGCTTTCGTAGTGTCAGAATTACACTTGTCCTGTGTAAAATTATTGAATATTTGGGCGCCAGATATTCAAATTAAGAAACTAATTTAGGAGCAAAAAGCACGGCCAATCGTTTTTAGTGGCGGCGTCCAAATTCCAAGCCCTAAGGGGCACCTATATTGACCCTCTGGCACTTAGCGGTATACGTAAACAATGCGGGGCGCTGAAATGAACAACTGTGCCAGAAAACAATCAAGTCGGTAAATGAGACCCCCTGTTAATTCAAAAGGTGCAGTGCTTTTGTCGCAATGCCGTATGATGTTCGCCACTTTACACCCACTTTCAGTTAGGTCATGCGGAATGCACTTGACTCACCGATGTTGGGAGAAGGGGCGGATCATTGCAGTAATAATTATGATATGCGTGCAACAACGGCATCCTTTGCCGACGCCCTAGCAGGGCTTGGCGATCCGTAAAAATGTCATGACTCTTACCCTAGTTCGTGCAATTTACGTAGTCAAACTTTTCAACCATGATACTTGTGGTTGTTGGCTCGTGAAATTTAATAAATAATACAAAGCACGTGTATGTTACGATGGTTCAAAAGTCGTTGGTTTGACTTGTAGCCCGTGCGCAAGTCTCTCTATGAAAACGCTTGCGACTGTACAAGATACATTTTAGCGTATTTTCCACCCAATGCTAGAAGTTCTGCGTGGGTTCCTTGCTCAACAATAGTACCGTCGTTCACGTAGAGGACTAGAAATTTTGGCTAAGCAATGACTCGATGAGAAGCGGGAAAGGAGACGTACTCAAGTCGGCATGTTTTGTGAGGTGTCCAAATCGGCTGAAGTGTGGATTTTAGCACTGAGTCCACTGAAACGTTTCTTTGGACTTACTGAGTCACGAATATCATGGTCTTTCCACCTTGTAAGCCACGTATGCGTTCAAAAGTTTCTGTATGCGGGGGGAGTCTTGAGGCAGTCCTCCAGTTGACTCATACCACGCCGACGCACCGTATTCCGCATTTGGATCCAAGCTCGCACTAGGCTCATCATAGCAAAGCAACTTGACCCAATCCGTATTCCTCATATAGGTTTTGGAGAGCTGGGATCAAGGGGACATCTTAAGATTAACGTTGCGGTGAATCTGATCTGGCGAACATACCGCGAGTCGTCGCCATTCTCCGCCGCTCACTTTCATCTTCCATTGAGCATCGATGAGAGATTTAAACGGGTTGACTTGGGTGCTGTCATAATATCGAGAAGAGTATCCGGAGGAGTTGCCTCCGAGATCTGTGTCAAATTTGTGAGGGAGCTTTTGAATAAAATCATATGCTCCTCCGAGTTTTGCCGCTGCCTCGACGTCTGCCTGAGGCGTTTTAGAGTCTGGCCTGCCGAGAAGAATGTTTTCTTTGATCTATTCAAGATATGGTCAGTTATGCGAAACCGCAATAGGTAAAAACCCGCATACAGTTAAGGGGTAATGCGTGTAGTTTTGGTACATTACGCATGTAGCCGCTCGGACGCTCGACATCTTGAAATCGCGGATGGGACGACCGTCGACCAATATCTCTCCAGTGTTACAATCGTGGATTCGCGAAATTAGATTGATAGTTGTACTCTTGCCACAACCTGCACATTAAAAGTGAGTGTCCTTACATGCTATGTGTGTTATGGTCTCACCGTTTTCTCCAACCATGACGCATAATTGACCTGGCTTGATCGTAAAAGACATATTTTTGAGGACGTCTCGTCGTGATTTAGGGTAGCGGAAACCGACATTTCTAAAACCAAGAGGAAATAAGCATGATACAAGCTTGAGAACGAAAGTTCACGAACCTAAATTCAATAGCCATCCCCTGCTGGTCACGGTGTTTTTCTTCAGGGTATATCACGTCGCCGTCTGGCATACCGGGTTTAAGATCCAAAACCTCGCATAATGACAGCGTGTTTGCGAAAAAGCTTAGCATGTTGGTTCCACTATACAGTATGCGTGATACCGTGGCATGAAAGGAGCCTGTTGTTTGTTGTACAAGAAGAAACGTAGATAGGCCAGAGTTGTCGGAGCCTTGAATTGCGCCCCACGCAAATAAAATCTACGGACGTCTGTTTGCGATGTTGCTGGTAGCCATTCCTTGAAATGCGCTCACCAGTGGCAGGGCCTCTAAGATTTCGTCAAATTCTCTATATCCGGGTAGGCTGCGAGTAAACCATTGTTCTTCCGGAGTGCCGCCAGCGACGTCGCCGAGTTTCTTAAGATTTGCTCCATACTCTAAAAACGGTTTAGTAAACGAAAAGAAAAGCCAAAGTTGTGTTCTTACCAGAGTTGATATATCCCTCAAGGTTATCTCCAAGTACATCCTGCTTGTATACGCTCATTGTCCCGAGGTTGAAAAGGGAATCCAGGCGCAGCCAGGTCTTGTTAGTGATCATTGAATAATGAACTTTAATCGATATAGTTAGGTAGGGGAAGGAAATTGATTGGAGAATCGAACGTACCGGAGTCACGAAAGGCCCATACGAATCTTGAGACCAAAGTCCGAGCGACGGAAACGCCTACGAATAACCAAGCATTTTCGCGCGAGTTGACGATCTGAATCAAGACGGAGGCTCGACCGCTGATATCGACGCAAGTTGATAGGACTGAGGAGAATCCTTCGAGAACGGACCAAGACCTAGAAAAGTATCCATCGGCGTGCCGTATTTTATCCCGAATAACTGGATCGTCTGCCGTGGCGACGTCAAGTCGAGATTGTACTAGGTCATTGACGTGTATTAGTAAATTCGAGGAGGCTGAACGAGGTTAATAAATTACCTGCGAGAATCCTTTGCTTGAAGTAAAAGCGAACTCGCTGCTGGAGAACGGGGTGGTAATGTGCCCTGATTTCGGCATTAGACCAGGTTGCGCATCGTTCATAATGAGATTTACCTTAACATCTGAACAAACCAGCCAGCGGCAATGGTCATGATGTACTTGGTCACCACCCGCCTAAATTTCTTGTAGTTGGCATTTTGATCTATTGAAGGACGCTCGATCTAGGTGCATGTTTTCAACCATACCGTGAATTGGGCAAAAACATTAGACTGACCAGTTCTAATATCTTCAGGTTATGGTATAGTCGAATTGAAGATATCGCACTCGACAAAGTAGTCGTCATGAAGTAGATCGCAAAGAGAGCTGGACCTAGAGCAATAGTCTCCTGAAAGAATCTCCAGACGACGGGTAGTCCCTTAACGATATTAGACACCTGCGAGAGCGAGTCTAGAGACGGAAGAAGATCCCTCCAAGATTCGCTGGTTGGGTAGTACAGAGTCCAGATACCAGTTTTGACCTCCCGAAACTGTGGCTTTGATTCCTTGGGCGTGCCATCGTGGGTCGCTGGTACACATAGAGAATCGTCTAGTAAAGGGCGCTCCAAACCAGAATCAGAGTCAGATGCGGATTTGGAGTCGAGCTCATTGTCCGCGTCTCGGGTAGAGACCAGTTTCTCGTTTGCAACGTTCATGATGGCAAGAAAAGCAACAAGGCTGGCTGCACAGATGGCGGACCCCCAAGTTTTAACATCGAAACAGAACAAGGCAGGTAAACTCTAGGGGAATTCCAACCTATGTGGGAACAAAGTGCGCAAAGCCCCGAATTGAAGTAAGCCATGGCATTTAGCGGTCGTCGCCGGAGAGTGCCAAGCCCCAGCCGGCTCAAACTCTGGCATCACCGGCACAGGGTCCTGTGCAGCCTCAATCCTCTCCTGTTCCCCGATCAACGCCAGCAAGTACTCGGTCTTACTTACGACAAGGCAAAAAATCTACCGCGACGTGTTTTTCTGCTTTATTTTACTCCTCCTCCCGTTAACACCCCGCAGATATGTCTCTCGCGGGTTGTAAGTCCACCTTAGTTGGGTTTTTTCGCGCTCTGACGTATCCATTTTTTGTCAGACTTTCCTCAGGCAGTTGGCCTTCTTCCCAAATGGCAGCTCTTAGTGTCTTCCCTCGCCGTGTTCAACACCGTCCAAAACTTCCTCACGCTGAGCTTGACCAAGCGTATCTACAGCAAGCAGCCTCAAAATGGTACCTCTCCAACCTCCCGTTTATGCTCGATAACTACTTACACAACTTACGCGCGTTTTGTCTAGTTACGCCTCTCCAGTCGCGTACATTCGCGATCTGGACTCTCACTTCCGCTATCCTACGGTTTTACTGCGCGTACCATGTGAACGAAAAAACGTATGCACTCGTCCTCCTTTCCCGCAAACATCGCGCCTAATCAGTGACTGGTCTGAAAAAAGTGTTTATGAACTTACGATGTGGACTTACGTCCTTGCCTTTGCACATTTCTCTTCCGAGTTGCTCGTTTTCCGCACCGCAGGGCTCGGAGCTGGTCTCATCAGCCCGGTCATTGTCTCCAGTAAGTTTTCAAACCTTTTTCTCCTCTTATTTTACTGTGTGCCCATACTGATTACTATCATTTCTCCAGCTACATCCTTTGTGTGGATGTGGAACCAGTACGACTTTTATGTGTCTCGCTGAATCGGATAGATCTCTTCGCGTGCACAACACGTTCGATATAATCTTGGTACTTGGCTTGTGTCACTCTATAATAATGCCAGCACGCTGCAAAGCTAGTCCTACGAAACTATCGTTTAAGCCCTGGACACAACCCCTCGGATTCTAAATCATCATTTGTGTCCATTTATTAACTCGAAGGTGTGATCAAAAAGTTTACAAAAATGGTAAGTCGTGTATATAGACCCGAATGAAGTCCGTTATTCGCCCGCGATGGTGGATTACTTCAGTGATGGGGCCTTTGAAAACGTCGTAGTTGTTACGAAGATGAGTCCGTCTAATGGCCATGACTGACGTCGCCCTTCGTTCGGCCCTCGGGGAGCGATTTGCTTATCGCACCGCGTTATACACCGCAGTACTATTCAGATTTTCATTGACCGTAAATGCACATCTAGCTCTCCTATCGCTGAACAACAACACCGACCAACCCAAGTCGGAAGGAAGGGCCCCAGAGCATCCCCCGCTCATCTATCCTCCCATGCCCGTATCTCAATCATCATTAAGCAAAAACGCCTGTACGTCCGGTCTCCGTTCAAGGTTAGGCCCAACCCAAACAGGCAGCGCAACTACCCCCGTTTTTGTCGCCGCAGTTACGGGGATATGAGGGGCCCGACCTCGGCTCGTCAGTTGAGTGTGGCACGCATAGCACAGGGAAGCTGCAAGGTTCGATTGCTCCTGCTCGGACGCAAAAGAATCGGAGGTAGGAGGAGTAATGGCGGAAACGGAGCGAGGAGCATCAGGGAGAGAAAATGACGTGGGGGCGGCGTGCCTAGTCGGGGGAACGGAAAGCGCGTCCCGTGCGTCAGGAGCGTTTGGCGCTGAGGGGTGTTGCTGCGTGGGCTCGAACGCTCGGATAGCGATCTGAGCTTTCCAGGCTTGGACACCTAACTGTACAGGTCTAAGACGAATCGTGTTAGTAGCCGCTCGCCGAACGAATAGGCGGAATGTGTGCGCAGAAGAATGTGATATCAGAGAATTAGAGAACGAATGCAGTTGAGAA
>JANWGL010002111.1:0-26856 GCA_025200755.1 Ceratobasidium sp. C01 | reverse complement strand
TTGTTTTATGGGTTTCCATTTGAAGTGGTGTTTGAATATATTGGACATTTTCTTTCTCTACGGATTGTTACTTGGGTTTATGGATTGTTGTTTGAGATCGAATAACAGTAATGCGCTTCTCACGAAGCTGTCTACACAAAACATCTGTCCGTTGGGCCAAGGCGACCGGGTACTAAAGCAACGACGCCAACTCGAGCCCCGAGCGGTGGTTCAAATGGCAGTCTGCCTGTGGCAGATGAGGTCACGCTCAGCGTCTCAAATGAACTAGGGACTCGTCATGGAGGGCGATGACCGGTGACATGCCAAGCCTCTTCATCCATGGTCAACCCCCCCCCTCACAATTCCCGGTGTCCGTCATCTGAATAGCTAATCCCTCGAGATTCGGATCGCTTTCCGTATCCCGAGACGCTCTATTAGGGGCTCAGTGGTCGATCTAGGCACCTCGATCATAGCGTGCAGTATTACAAGCCTCCAGCGCGTCACTGCCTGTCAGCAGATCTCTCTTTTGTACTTGGCCGTACACGATATACATTTTGGCTTCCACAGCGGGGATTGAATTTGAGATACGGCGGCGGGGGCTTTTTTGCGTACCTTCCGCACCCGACTGGAGGTGGCTGTATGCTGGCTGTACGAGCGTCCAACTTAACTTTCACACGTCTGCTGGGCCCACTGGTCGTAAATGAGATCCGCACGACAAGCTTGAACGCAATTTGAGAGCCTGCTTTGGTGCTAGTCTATGGTTTAACCATTTCTCACTTTACGGCCGCAACAAATACTCCTTGTTTGTCTGTGTTACAAGGTATAGGAGTGATTAGAGGAGGACCCTTCGCGCCAATGGACATGGACATTGCACCAAGCAATTGACCTTTGTCCCATCAACAACAACAGGGCTCCGTGTATACCCTTGGATAATGTATTACTCGACGAGACGGCTTCGAGGGGGGGGAGCTCATATCTGATACTCCGCGATCTCCTCGCGGCAAGTTTGTTTTTGAGTTTTGGTCGCGTGGGACTACACTCAAGGAAAGTGTAAGACCTCCACTTGCATGGCTTGGGCCTGGCAGCACTGCATTCTTAGGAAATGTAGATGACGAACACAATCAAGCACAGCCCCCGTTCAACCTCGAGTCACGAGTTCAATCTCCGTTTGACAGACTTCGAACAGGGAGAATGCAAATCTGTTCGGCGCGTCCCTTGGCGCTAGATCTGCTAATAAATGCGGTTCAAAGGCTTTGTTCCAACATCAGGTTTCAACCGTCGCTCTTTTTCTCACCCCCCGACATGGGTCGTTCGTCCGTCCTTACATCCGTCGCTGCCGTTGCGTTCCTCGCCCTCCACGCCAATGCTCAAGCTGTTAGTCTGATGCTTCTTCTGTGTTTTGCATAGCTCACATTCTGAATCATTAGTGGAGTAATGTGACTTGTATCGATCAGCTGTGGGTAAGGATAATCTGGGGTTCGCTTAGGTACGCGTTGCTCACGTACATGTAGTCGATCAACTCGCGTCAGCAAACTCCATGCTTAGTTTCCGCTTACCTCTCTGCTCAATGCACGAGCGACAACTGTGAGTGCAAACACCGTGGTTGAAGGGCATTTAGCTGATCCTGCTATAGACTGGGGTGTTCCTGAAATTGGTGCTGACGGGCCGGTCAGTTTTGCTCCCCGTGCCGCGCCGCGCTCGGGCTCAGCTGATATGACTTGAATTACAGTATTCACCTCCTTCGGGTACCTACGCCAACGTTTGTCGGTGTGTGCAACTGCTCAGTCTGGTAGTGTCAAGCTCCTAACTTGGGTATTATTAGATGCAATTCCGTTCAGTGGAATCTCTTGTCAGCCTGCTCGATGTGCCAGGGAGGGCCTGCTGGGAGGTGCGTGACTTTAGCTTCGGATTTCAGCTACCATCAGATTTTGATTTTGCTCTTATTGTTAGTTGGTCATCATGGATCGCTAATTGCTCGGCCTCGGTCGTCAACATTGGCGAATATCCTAATGCCCTACCCGGTGGGATTTCTGTACCCAACTGGGCATACTACGACTTCACTCTAACCGGTGTTTTTAATGCTGGCATCGGTGCGTCATGCCGACTCCACTCGTTGTCTTCTAGTGACGTGAGCTTCCTTTGTAATTATAGCGCAACAGCAGACTGGTAGGTTCTCTTCGACTTCTCGAGTTTTTCATTTCGTTGACCTCTAAATCAGGCCCCGAGTCTTCCGCGATTCCTACTGCCGCTTCGACCCCGGGCTTGTCTGCGACTTATGTATCATCAGCAGCTACAACGACGCGTGTGACCGGGACTTCGACTGGCACATCGATCCCTATTAACAACACTGGGTCAACTTCTAACACTGGCGCCATTGCCGGCGGCGTTGTGGGTGGAGTGCTGGGTCTTGGTCTAATCGCTCTTATAGCATTTGTTGTTGTACGCAAAAACAAGAGCGGCAAGACTGATGCTCAGGCTGGGCAATTTGCGCAAGGTGGTTACAACCCGTCTGGTGGTCAACCACCCAACTCGGCGGCTCCTATGATGGGAGAGTACCAGCCTGGCGTTCACCACCCAGGCATGACATCCCCAGGGCCGAGCTATGTCACCAAGCCGTATGACCCCAGGTTCGTATTTACCACCTTTCATTTGAGGCGTGATGGTCTAACTCCGAGCTCCTAGCGATCCATCTACGTTCCCAACCCCATCGCACCAAGCCCCGAGTCATTACCCCGAGTCCCTGCAGTATTCCCAGAACCAGTCGCAGTACCGTCCTGGACAATATAACGGGGCCCCGGAGGTTTAAATTTCTGCGGGTGTCAAGCCAACCTGGTTGAATGCGGTGTTTATGCCTTGGCCCATGCTCAGATGTTCGAGAGTTTCTTAGGTTTCCTAAATCTTATCGATTTACTTGTACTGCCCTCGCCTTCAGTCGAGAAATTATTGTTTTTATTCGCCATTACGTGTTGGCTCTGACCTCTTTCGGACTTTCGATCTGGCTGTGTGGTTCTTGGTTGTCGTACGCACAGCCCCACTTAGTTTATTCTGTCAGAGCGGGAATTGATCAAATCAGGTCCATCACGAGACGGGCGCTTGCGTTTTCGGGCATCTCGCAGAAGCCATGCGTCGCGTTCCTCTATAAATCTCCCAGTGCAGCGAACGCCCCGTTAAGCGACCACTTTCGACCTCTGCGTGATGACTTTTGGCAGACTTATCCTCGGAGCCGCCGCGCTCTTGTTTGCGGCGAGAATACCTTCCGCACTTGGACAAGCCGTATGTCTTCTGCCTGGGAATGTAAAATGCTAACTAAGAGGTTTGGTTTTCACTTTGTTATAGACGAGCAATGTCACCACATGCGAGTCGCAGTATTTATGGGTGCGTTTGCGTTTATCACGGTCGAGCAGGATTTACAGGCTAATGGATAATTTTAGATGATTAATAGTAAAGGCCAGACGCCTTGCCTCGCATCAGCGTACTTGTCTGCGCAGTGCAATGAAGGACGTGAGTTGTCAGTATTCGGGCGATAAAGGGCTACGTTGAGATGAAATATCGGTAGAATGGAGTGTCCCTTCCTTGGATGGGTCCGGTCCTGTAAGTCCCGTACCCGTTACATCCGCACGCAGATTCTAAATTTGTTATCTACTAGTATAACCACCCCGTTGGAGATGCAGCGAACATATGCCGGTGCGCGCCACTGGCAGCCTAAAAAAATAGCAAAATCTGACAATGGGAGAACTATGCAGGTGCAACACTGTCACATACAACCTCATTCAAGCTTGTTCTATCTGCCAGGGTGGGGTAGCCGGAGGATGGTGCGTCGTGCTGTGCGGGCTCCTCTGGCCGATCAACTTATTTTTATACGTGGTTACCACAGGATTAACTGGACAACAAACTGCACCGCTCCTAACATCACCATTGGCAAATATCCCTTGCCTCTTCCTGGAGGAGTAGCTATTCCAAGCTGGGCATATATCGATTTTACAGTGCAGGATCAGTTCCAGCCTGCTGTCGCACAGGCATCGGCCAATGCTTGTGAGTGACTTACGATCTCCGCGCTCTGCCTGTGGGCCTGACTCATTCTTTCGTGTTGTCTAGCCCCAGAGTCTATGAGCGTTGCTGCCACGGGCACGGGCCAAGCTTCTTCTGCAGCTTCTGCGACTAAGACTACTTCCTCGACCACAACTGGAACTGCGGCTCCCGTCCCCTCAAAGGGCAGCAGCAATGTCGGTCAGTACCACATATACCTTCGCCTTGATTAATTTAATATTCATATTGCGACGGCAACTAGGCGCAATTGCAGGGGGTGTAGTCGGTGGTGTTCTTGGTTTGGCGCTCTTAGCGTTTATCGCGTTCTTTTTGCTGAGAAAGAAGCGGGATGGGAATAAGGTGGCACCGAGCGAGCAATTCCCTGCTGCGCCGGCAGGATACAATGGGCCTGCTGGATACGTTCCTCAGGATGGGGGATATCCCATGCAACAGGGTTATGGCGCAGGTCCTTACACGCCTGTTCCTGTCTCGCAGGGTGGCGTATATGACCAGAGCGCGTATGGTCAGCAGCAGTATGGTGCACCCGGGACGCCGGGGACGGCATATAAGGCCTATGATCCTAGGTATGTATAGTCATAATGCTAGCTTCGCATCGTACTAAGTCCTTGTTTGTATGTAGTGATCCGTCTACTTTCCCTGCAACACCTGCTCCTGTACCTACGTTACATTCGCAGCAAATGTACTCCGAACATGGCAACCACCCACAACAGCCGAGGCCCGGGCAATACAACTACGCCGCTGAGCTCTAGAAGAGCCTGCGCATTGTAGTTACTCTGTCCACAGTTAACACACGGCTCTTTCTTTTGGTTTTCCAACTTCGTACAAATTCTTGCTTCCCTACTCTCTTGGATAAACATATGTGAGGCATTCGTCTGTAATATAGCTTACACGAAGAAAAATGATATCACAGCATACATCTTATACGTCGTCTGGTTGGAGTTTGCCTTTGAGAACTCGCAAGATTGCTTTAGCCCTTCTGCGTGATTCCTTACTAGGTGCAGGGGAGGAAGGTTCTGTGGTTCCGGCTTCAAATGCTACCTTTTTAGAGGGGGGTAGTTTGGATTCTACGGGGAGGGGTTGTGCGTCCGTGGGGTTTGAAGATTCAACCGGCTGTTCAGACGACGGGTCGGATGATTTGGCAGCCTTGGCTTCTCTCATCGTCGTTTTGCAAGTCTTCTTTAATGACTATCCCTCATGCGTTCGTCAAATTTCAGGCTAACTCCGGAAAATAGATTGAACTCACGTCTAGTGCTCCGCCTTTAATACTGGTCACGTATATCATTGCAAGAGACAGAAAAGGGTCGGGAATAGCAACTGGGTTCGTCACGTTGCGCAGGATCCAGTTTTGACGGCCTTTATTGAACTTCCAGGCTTGCTGCGTTGCTCGCTCAGAGTCGGAGGGGAGTGAGATGTGTTGGGCGTATTGGTAGGCGTAGGCGAGACCTTGGAACGCGAGTCGGTGAGTGCAAAGTGAAAGAGAGAATGTGGGGTACGCACCACGCTGAGATAATTCAGGAAGAGACTCATCCGTCAATGGGTTGGTGTATGGCACTGAGATATCTGCGATGTGTATTTTGTCTTTGACGGACACTGAGGGTTCGGTTTTGGGCCTCTATGCAACACAATGTAAGACAAGAGCATGATACAAATATTCAACGCATTACTTACAACGAATTTCGCCGACTTGTCCTTTGGTTTCTTGGGCCTCTTCTCCCTTTTTGGTGTCGTGGACGACGAGGGTTCTGCCTGGGAGGCGTTGTGGGTTTCCGTGGATATATTCTCGTTGACGCTTGAAGTTGCAGGCGGCGACTTGCGTTTCTTCTTTGGTCGTTCCGCGACATCGGCTTCTAAGGTGGGAGTGGCTACCTCCTGCTCAATCGCATCCTCACGATTATTCTTCTTTCGTTTCTTCTCGCCATGTTCTTGTGCATTGAATTGGGTTTCTGACTCGACATTTTCTCCTCGCTTTTGTTTCTTCGGCTTCTTGAGTGCGTCCAAAGCGGGTGTGGAAGGAGGAGCAACGGCCATGTCAAAAGGTTGAAGTCCAAATGCAAACTTACAAGACCGATTAGAACTGCTAATGACCCTGGTGGCACTGCTGGTATAAGGGTGTATTTGGACTCAGGTGTTGATTCTTACGTTGCTCACTCACTTGACCTCCTCAACCACCATACTAAGCCTCCCCAATCCCTAATAACTCTGTAGCCTTATATTTTGTAGCAATCTCTCACCCTCGAATATTCTCTCTGCGAGACCGTCACTCGAACCCCGTTGATCAAAGGTTAGTACCCCTCGTTCATTTGCGGCGCGTTGAGGGCTACACATTCTAATTCGGCTCCAATTGCTATAGGATCTCCCAGCATGCCCGTTCCAACTTCG
Organism: Ceratobasidium sp. C01; assembly: GCA_025200755.1. Lineage (NCBI taxonomy): Eukaryota > Fungi > Basidiomycota > Agaricomycetes > Cantharellales > Ceratobasidiaceae > Ceratobasidium > Ceratobasidium sp. C01. The sequence goes on along the minus strand of JANWGL010002111.1, from coordinate 20,451 downwards.
GATGGGAGCTCTGCTCCAGCGAGCGACCCAACATCTCCGGGAACCAAGTCTCTCACGACTCCTAAGCCATCTCCTTCGACTCAGACCACCCCACTCACGAAGCCAGCGACAGTATCCAAGGGCACTCAGCCGCAAAAGACTTCATCACCAAAGAATTCGCCTTCTAAAGCCCCTGTTCCAACACCAGCCCCGTCTGCGCCGCCAGCTGAAGGAAAGAAAGTGAGGCGCAAGGCGAGCAAGCCCATTATAAATTGGTTCCAGCGTAAACTAGCTGGGCGAAAACCGATCCCGCCACATGTGCCAGGGGATCGTGGTCGTGACCCTATCCCGAGACATCAACGACCTCGTTCTGTAGGCCCCGCGAGCAGCAGGAAAAGGCGGAGTGCTACGACCGCCGGTGACGCTGACGGCGAGCATGAAACTAGCGTCAGAGATGGGACTAGCGTTCGTTCTCGGTCCCTATCCCCTTCTTTGGGGCCAGGGTCGATGTGGTCACCATCTATGCAGCCCGAGGCAGATGACGATGCTTCAATCCGACCGTTGCCTCCGACGTCTCCCCCTTCACCCTCTCCCTCGAATACAACACATTTAACGCAAACTACACATTCCGGTTATGGATCTGATCCGCGCACCGTGGCCTCACACACTGCTTCGACTAAACCGACTACACTGCTTTCTGTTGACATCGGCATTGTCGGCCCGCCAGCCCACATTGCCCAACCCACCCCTGCTATTCCTACTGTTGTTGGGCCGTCTCCCACGTCCCCGCAATTCGCTCGTTTCCCATCGACGCGCTCTACACACCAGCCCATCTCATCTACTGCATCTGTCACTTTCTCTACTGTTCCTTATCCCTCATCGCCCCTTTCGACAAGTCCGTATTTTATGGGGGACGACGAGTCCCAAGATCTAGATGCATCAACCCAGGCCCCCACCCACAGCCTCCCACACCCTCGCAACAACCCTCGGCCATCCTCTCCGCCTCTTGACAATGCGAGCATGCTCACCCTAGCCTCGTCTACATTCAACAACCCATGCCAGGTGGAGCAAGACGCAGTGAGCGCAAGTGTACGTGCAATTAGGCGGCGCGGCAGTTGGGAAAGTGGGGAGAGCCGTTGGAGCGCTGTTATGGGTCTAAGGCGACCGGGTAGTACCCGCACAGCTGGAAGTTGGCGGACGGGCGGGAGTATTGGTGGCGGAATTATGCTTGACCCAAACCAGATTGAGCCCTTCGATGGGGAATCTGGGTCAGAATCCGACACGGAGGATAAAGGGGATGATGCGGATATCAAGGCGGAGGAGGTACCGCTGCCTGACTCACCGTTGAAGATGCATATTAGTCCGGCTACACCGTTATCGATTCAGACAGATTTACCAGTTGGGGCTGAGGTGGGCGGAGGAAGGACGTCAGAGGAGGCACCTTCGACGGCTGTCCCGGGACGGGTATCGCTTGATCATGGGGACGAGACGGAAAAGGAGAGTGATGGTGGGCATGAAGATGAACCGAACGAGAAACCGAGCGAGAAGGCGAACGGGAAGAAGAAAGTAGACGTGATCAGTGCTGCTCTTGACTCTCTCCCCGAATGAACGTGATTGTTTTCTTTTTGTCTGACTTTTGTGTTTGGATTTCCGACTGATATTTCGACTGCGCTCTGCTCGCGCTATTCTAACAATTTCTTGTAGTCATACTCTATCATTTGATTCACCAAGTTGTCCGTTCCCTTTCTCAGAATCGATTATTCAAACTCCCACATCTCTCCCATAACACTCCGAATCTTGGACACCTGTATCACGCTCTAGGACTCACAGCTCCTAACCTGCTCATTCACATATGCATATACGTTGACACCTTGCCCTCCATCGACTCAAATCTTTTTAAGAATAGCATTTGTGACTTCCGACGTGGAGCTCTTCCCGCCCAAGTCGGGAGTGAGGAACTGCCCTTCACGCAGGACTTCGTCGACGGCGTTGTTGATGCGTTGGGCGGGGGCATGGTGCCCTAGATGCGAGAGGAGCATTGCCGCGGAGCTGAAAAGTAACACTTTAGAGTCCGTTCGTCTGAGGCGAGGCGGACCTAACGTACCGAATAGCAGCAATAGGATTAGCAATGCCTTTTCCAGCAATATCTGGTGCAGAGCCGTGTACACTGTTCACACTCAGTCAGACAAGTTCCGAGCCGGTGAATAGGGGGACGTACGGTTCGCCCATGACGAATGAGTCGCCGGCGTTCACGGATGGCACGAGGCCGAGTGAGCCAACAAGTGCGGCCGCCGCGTCTCTGTAAGTAGGTGAGTTTGTGTTGTTACGGACTTGCTGGAAACGAACGAAAGAGGAAGCGACCTACGAGATGATGTCGCCGTACATGTTTGGCGCAACCGCTACGTCGAATTCTCTATTTACGAATTGCATCAGCTCTGCCGCGAACCAGCGCATAAAACAATATGCACTTACTGAGGTTCTCGGAACATCCTATCGGGTATTCCTTTTCGTTAGTCGAGCCTCTTGGCTTAGCAAAGGAGTGACATACCGGTATACCATGCTATCTACTAATTGCTCGTTCACGGCAACACCGTCATACTTCCCGCCAACCTCAGGCAAGGTCTGCACGCCGCGCACAGTCTCGCGGAACAGCCCGTCAGTTACAGAGAGCACGTTGGACTTGTGCACAACTGTCAGGGTCGGAGGCTATTCAACCTATGTTTAAGTTTATATGCGAGATAAGATTTGAGCGCATTCATTCACCTTGCCTCGACGACCACCTCGTGCTAGAGCGACCTCAAAGCCCATTTTACCGATCCTTCGAGAGGCACGTTCGGTGATGAGACGGATTGCGCGAGCTTCTTTGCCGTTTTCTGTGTTCTCTAGCGTTTCCTGCTTGACGTACTGTACCAAAAATCAGTCCCACCATTTGTTTGATACATGCGAATGGAGACTGACCAAACACTCGGTGTTTTCTCGTACTACAACCATATCGACGTCTGGCCCTGGCGTGCCTTGCACAGAGGATACAGGCCGGATGTTTGCATATAGATCGAGCTTCTTGCGAAGCGCAACAATGGGGGAAGAGTACCCAGTGACCTTTCGGGAGGGCGAGCTGACCGCACCGAACATGGCGGCATTGCAATCTTGCGTCAATGCCCTGGGGGGATTAACCACGAGTGTGAGTTTAGTGCTTTTTACAACTACTGGAATAGAGCTCACTGGACCGTCGAATCAGGGAGTGCAACACCGTGGCGCGTAAAGTACTCGAATCCCGCATCGAGATCGACAAACTGAGGCTTCGGAATATCGGAACCAAGAGCCTCGAACGCCTGTCTCGCCGCCTGTGCACATAAATTACGCGAACCGAGTCAATCCCTTCGACGCATATGGTGGGTGCGTGTGGGTGCTTACAGGCAAAACTTCCCGGCCGATTCCATCTGCAGGAATCATCCCAATCCTTAAGGAGGTCGCCTTTGCCGGGATTTGTGTTGCATACCGTCTGAGCTGGGATAGAGTAGCCATCGTAGTACAGTCTGTTCTCAAAAGTGGTCGGCTTTACTCGGCTCTTGTCTGATCCAAGTCAAGCGCCTGTTTGAGGTCATATTTAGCTCCACCGATACTCGGCACGTTACAATATCAAATCAGTATCACAAGGAAGGTGGCCCCACCCTGATCGCGTCAAGCGCTAACGTATAAATCCCAGGCGCAGCACATGCTTTAAACTAAACCACCCGCCGTATCATGTCTGGCGAGAAAGATCTTAAAGGCCGAGTCGAGCTGCCTTCACCGGTGGCTGCGACGCGTGTCAAGTCACCGCAGCGCCTGCGAAATGCTCTTGTGTTGTCTGCCGCTTGTGGACTGTTTTACCTGGGAACCACTTCTTGGAATAACGTCCGTCACGAGCGCGTCGTTTCCGGTTCGCCCAAGGACCCCTTGTTTGAGACTAGCCGCGGGATTCGACACAGACATAAAGGCTTCGGGCTGGATCCGAAGAAAGCAGAGAGTCTTTTCTTGTAAGCTGTTATTGCACAATACCGGGGTCAAATGACCTCATCCTGTTCAAATATTCAGGTCAATCCCATCGGCAGAGAGCGCACTCACGTAGGTTCTATTGTCCTGCTAGAATCTTTCGTTCCTGACGACCTTACCAGTGTCTCGAGAGCGTGGACGGAGAAGCCGCATTACGCCGGTTCTCACAATGACTACACATCTGCACTCGAGCAGCTCGCCGTTTTCCAGAAGCACTTTGGTATCAAGGCGCCAGAGTCCGCTCCGGTCTTTGATGCTGGGACGACAGAATCTCGCCAAGCCATTCTGGGGATTCCTAACATTACAGAGCCTATATCGTGGATAGATACATACTACCCAGTACTCAACACACCCGCTGAGCGCAAGCTTGAGATTCTGAACGACGACGGGACTGCGTTCTGGAGTGCGGACGTCGAAGAAAAGCCCGCTGAGGGCGACCCTGCGAGCGAGTGGTATAATGCTGTTGGGGCCTGGCATGGGCTAAGCAAAGGTGGCGACGTTCAGGTGAGTCACCGTGTGTCAGTTGACCAATGTAACTAAGCTTACACTGTACGTAGGGCAAGCTGGTATATGTCGGTTATGGTACCAAGAAGGAATTCGAAGATCTTGCTGCTGCTGGTAAGTCTGAATATTATGATGCCTTGCGACGACTCATCGCATGTCTTAGGACACGACTTGACTGGCGCAATTGTGCTCGCTCGTTACGGACAGGTCTTTCGTGGGCTCAAAGTATGTACCACAGAGCCTCTGAATGAACAGCGTCATTCTAATAAGTTCAACTAGATCAAGGCAGCTCAAGAAGCTGGCGCAGTCGGTTGTCTCATCTACTCTGACCCTCGCGATAACGGAGCGGTTACAGTTGAGAACGGGTACAAATAGTAAGCTGGTCTCTCAAATGGCTTGGGCTGTACTTATCTCTGTCATGGCGTAGTTGGCCTCAAGGTCCAGCTCTGAACCCGGACTCTGTGCAGCGCGGTAGCGTTCAATTCCTTAGCATGTACCCTGGTATGTTGGGTTAGAGTCATTTCGGTTCTATGACATTGAACTGAGGCTTTTCATAATTCTAGGCGACCCAACTACCCCAGGCTTTCCAGCATACCGTGATGTCAACCGTACCGAGGCTCTTAACATCCCTGCTATTCCTTCGCTCCCTATCTCCTGGAACAACGCCCAAGTGCTCCTGAAAGAGTTGGAAGGCACAGGTTCCATCTTCAGTACTCGCACGGTACGGCTCTTGAACGGGGTCAACAATGCGGTTACTCCCGTTTGGAACACCATGGCGGTTATTCCGGGTCACATTCGTAGTGAGGCCGTTGTTATTGGGAATCACCGTGATGCCTGGGTGAGTGCGGTTCCCGTATCGTTATGGCGCACACTAATGGTTTTGAGGAAGGTTTTGGGTGCTGGGGACCCGACGAGCGGGACTGTTTCCATGCACGAGCTTACTAAGTATGTCAATTGTATAAATTTAAAAGATCGAGGAGCTGAATTTAATGATCTAGGGGTCTCGGAGAGTTGCTCAAGCAGGGCTGGAAGCCGCTTAGGACTATAGTTTTAGCAAGCTGGGATGCCGAGGAAGTATGTTCGCAGGTCTGTAGTGCTACCTGCGCGGCGCTGAATTATAGTTATAGTACGGTTTGGTCGGAAGCACCGAATGGGGCGAGGACTTTGCAGACTGGATTCAATCCAATGTCGTCGCATACATGAACGTCGGTGAGTAAACTTATACTCCTATGAATATCTCAATACTCATATATATTGATTCTTCAAGATGTATCGGTTGCTGGCGAACGGTTTGTTATGTACGGATCACCCTCTCTTGCACATCATTTGCGCCAGACAGCCATGGAAATACCTCATCCTACTGATGCCAACCGTACCCTGTGGGATGCTGGCAGCGACATCGGTCCCTTCACTGGTCCGGTCGACAAAGACGTGTTTGAGATGTATCACGACGCTCAAAAGGAGCTCAAGATGGCGTCTACGACTGGTGTGGTACCCCTCGGCAGTGGAAGCGACTATACGGTCTTCTTACAACGACTCGGAGTGAGAAACTTATTGAACCATACTTCTTGAGTACGTATTGATACGCCGTATCTGCAGGTTGCAAGTTCGGATCAGGGCTTTTCGGCGTCGCTAGGTAGTGCAGTTTATCATTACCATTCTGTTTGGGATTCGCAGACGTGGATGGAGAAATACGGGGATCCAGGTCAGTTTGCCCATACACTTGGGCGTTGAGTTTTATTAATAGTTTTTGCTAGGATTCGCGCGTCATGTCGCTGTTGCCAAATTCATGGGCCTTGGCTTGCTCCGTCTTGCTGACTCTATCGTCCTCCCACTTAACGTGAGCTGCCTCGCCTAAAGATGGGTGAATACGTCGCTTAAATATTTGTTTAGACTACCCAATACTCAATCGAGCTTGAAGGATACCTGGACCGGTGAGCTTTATATGTCAATTTCTACTCGCCCTGGTTATTCACGTTGCGCTTAGCGTCATCGAGGTCTCTGCCCAACTGGCTGACACGCCGGATTTCACTGATCTTCGTCACGCTCTTAAGAAAGTGAAGAAGGCTAGCGTTAAGCTCGATCATCGTAAGGCCCGTGCCGAGCGCCGTCTGAAACATGCTTTGGAGAAGCTCAGTCGTCACCATCGTCACGGCGTTGAAGCCAAGCAACATGCGTGCAGTCGCCGCAAGTTTGCTAAGGCAAGGACCTGGGTGAAGAAGGTGTTTGGTGTAGTCGAAGAGAAGGAGAAGGAGATGAAGATGGATAAGGAGACAAAAGTTGAGTTCCCGAGGAAGTGGCCAAAGGGAGCGAAGGTTACACCGAGGATCGGACGGTTGCCTGCATGGTCTGAGGAGCAAGAGGAGAAGAAGCAGAAGGAGAGGCACGGTCACCACCATGGGGAGCACAAGCATCACGGGCATGGCGGACACAAACGCCGAGGGATCCGTAGGTTGATGCGCGCTGTGAAGGAGGTTCAGGCTGTGAACAAGAAGCTCTCTGCGTTTGAGCGAGGATTCATCTCTGAAGGTGGTATTCCAGATCGCGAGTGGTATCGTCACTTGGGAGTTGCCCCTGGCAAGTGGTTGGTGAGTGAATTCTTCTGTAACATTCTTGCGTCTTGAGCTGAAACTGTTTCATGATATAGGGGTATGGCGCCACAACTCTGCCAGCGCTCACTGAGGCGATCACGATCGAGAAGAATACAACTCTTGCTGCGCACGAAGCGAAGAGACTTACCCATTTGCTTGAGAAGTTAGCTGGTGAATTGAAGTGAGGAACAAAGGGTGGACAGTTGGATAGGAAATATGTACATTATGGATTTTTTGTTTCTATAAACAACCGAAACATCAGGATTTTTCAGGTGGAACCCAGCACGTGAACATAGGGACTGTATCTATTGAATTGCCTTGCTGGGAGGTGAAACTCACGGGTGAAGGAGAAAAATCTAGAATGCCCGCGAACCCAGAGAACACAGCCTAAACTTGCGTCTCCTGTGTCAGGCTTCCTTGGTAGGGATTGCCACCCCGTGGCTATGGGATGACTAAGTATTTGGCTTTGCTGGCGGATGTGCCACCAAGGGTAGTATCGTCCTGGAGGCCCTCTACTCCAACCTACCACCATCCATGTCTAGAGAAACTCAACACACCATGCCACCTCAATCTTCAACGCCTTCACCTTCGGATCCCGTAGTATCAGGTCTTGTACCTGGTACGTTCTCCTTCAAGAACGCCACCTGGGAGGACGTTTGGGAAGATCTTTCAAGGTGAGCCTTACTGAGGAAGAACAACAAGTTTGGTCTTAACCTTGTTTGTATCTAGTCGATTTATTCTAAATGTGCCAGACGAGGAGCTTGAAACGGTAGAGAGGATATGCTTTCAAGTAGAACAAGCGTGAGTACCTCATTTTGTCCTGCTCTGTCGGTTCCGAGTTAGGTTGCTTATGCCCCACCTCCTGAAGGCATTGGTTTTACGAAGACTTTATTCGGGACGAAAATCCAGACTTGCCGTCCCTCCCGTTGAAGAAATTCTCACAACAACTATTTGCTGCATGCCCTCTTCTGAGCCAATGGAGTACTAGCCAGGAGCATGAGCAAGCATTCCAGGAGTTTATGAGATACAAGACGAGGGTGCCAGTGTGTGGATGTATCATGTTGAATCCCTCGCTCGACAAGGTGAGGCTATCGTTCAACTACTATAGACAATGGATCGCTGAGTTTATTGTGGGTTAGTGCGTGCTTGTAAAGGGTTGGAAGGCATCATCTGGATGGGGCTTTCCGAAAGGGAAAATCAATGAGGATGAAGAAGAGTACGACTGTGCTATCCGAGAGGTATGTCTGCATGTCGGAGAATTTTCATTATGCTTAGTATGTTGCTACTAGACTCTGGAAGAAACCGGATTCGACGTCACACCACTTCTCGACCGTCGTGATTTCATCAAGAATACCCTTAAAGAACAACAACTGACATTGTATATCGTTCCTGACGTACCGGAGGACACTCCTTTCCAAACCAAAACCAGGAAGGAAATTAGTGTGAGTGCACCATTGTCCTTTGAGGTCGCGGATGCTGACGCTAACTATTTAAATAGAAAATTGAATGGTTTAAACTTAGCGAGCTGCCGACCTGGAAGCGGAATCGCACGGTCGCTCCGAATAGCAAGTTCTACCTCATCTCGCCATTCGTAGGGTCAGTGACGCAACCCAGTGGTCATTTTCCCTGATTCGAGCACTAATATGACTTGGGTCACAGCCAATTGAAGGCATTTGTTAACGAGCGAAAGCGTCTCAGGAAGGCTGCTCGCAAGAGTGGCCGCACGCCTGCCATTCCAAACCAGCAATCAATCTCCTATCACCCTTCTCATTCCCAGGTGGATCTTGATCTCGAAACTGCCTCTCCTTTCCGACCCAACGCCAGGCCGCACGAACGATATGACGCTGATCTCGCCATGCCTCCAAGATCATCTGACCCGTGGGACGACGTAGAGCCCGAGCTCGTCAAGCCTCACCCGCTCGCTGTGCATCTCGGGCGTGATTCCGAATCGTCAAGCCAGAAATCAGCTGGCACCAACCCATTGACGAGTGGGTCGAGCGCGCATGCGTCTGCCGTTGAACCGATTACTCCTTCGAGCGATACACCGTATGCAAATGTTACGCACGTCAAAGGCGTGGAGACTGCCCCGCTTGGAGACCAACCCCATCTGGCCCGGTTGTTGCAAGGTCTTACTCTCTCTGCGGCGGTTGTCGAGCCTGTTCAGCATATGGGTGACAGCGAACAAACTATGCGCGCCGGTTCAACCATTATTTCTTCGATTACTACTCAAGCAACCGAAAAGAGTCAACAACCAACAAAGAGCATTTTCGATTTCGAGTCCCCGTTTGATGCGCTAGCCAGCCCGGTCGCGAAGGAGGTACCGATGCCCACGCCGACCCCACCCCAACATACTGCAGCTGAGACTACGAAATATACCCAACCTCCTGTGGACCGTCAAGTCTACCGCTCGGAGGTACCGACTGGACGTGCATATTCCAACGCAACGCCCGCACCTCAGGCCGCGTTTGCGGATCTTGGCCTTCTCCCAGCCTCGCTGGTATCTAAGTCGCCTGTCCTGCAGAAACGGGCATCGATGACCCCCCAACCTTCCAACGTCTTTGCTGCCCCATCTCAGCCATCCGCAACACCAGTTCCTACCGAATTTGCTGACCATCCTATGGACAAGCGTCGTAAACAGCTTGCTCTGCTCGAGTCAATAGCTGGCGATGCCGGTCGTCACGTCACGCCGGCTCACACGCCGATCATGTCCTCGCGCACGCCTGCTGCCCAATTCCTCAATTACTACCCGATGCAAGGCCAGTTCCACGCGCCGCCGCCCGCTGAGCGGCAACAATATCCCATTGGTCCCATGGGAATGCAAAACGGCACGCCGCGTCAAGTCCTTCCGCCATCTCCCCTCTATTCTCGGCCAGCGCACCCTCACATGGTCGGCCCGGAGTCGAACATGCACAAGGGTAACCTGCTTAATATGCTCAGCCACCCCACTCCCAGTGCTACGCCCATGCCGCCGTCCAGCGGCCCATTAGTCCACAGTTACCCCCAGCCAATGTATCATAGTAACATACCTCACGTCCAGCATGGCCCTGGGCTTAACCTCCCCCCTCAACCTAGCTCCTACGGTGCGCCGATGTACCCCATGTACCCTCAGCAGCACGCTCCTCCCATGCCTAATGGTGCCAACGGTGGATTCCCCCCTGCCCCTGGGCTCCTCAACATTCTTAACAGCAATAGCATCCCTCACCCTCAATCGCACCCTTACCCTACATCCGGCCTCTCATAAATTTGACCATATTTGCTGCATGACACGAACCCCTCCGGTGTGTGGGTTCTGTCCACAATTGACATTCTATGTTTTCGACGTTGATGTTATCGTACCTCATTTGTCGCTTTGTTTCTTGTATCCGTACCGAAAGGCGAATGGTTTGTATGTTTGAAGACGGGATGTAACATCTATACACTGTCACCTCCTCAGGTTGAATAAAGTTATCAGGTATACGCAAGTGATATGCCAGTGCGCCATGATTCGTAAAAGTTCGTAAATACAAGCGTGAGTCAACATGGGAGTGTAGAGACCGGTGCTATTTAACTGAGCCGCTCCGCTAAGCTTTCAAGCAGCTGAGACAATCGTTGCGCCTCATACGTTGCCAGCGTTGAGTTTTTATCTAAAGTAATTGCCTCCGTAAGTGCCGGGAAAGTCGTAGCACCGTAGCCCTAAAGTCCAGGATTAAGTCGAAACAATACAGTCAGGTCTGATCTGACTTACCAGCCATCTCCCCGGCGCGACTCCTAGATGACGATACCTGACCAACATATCCACTTGAGATAAAGTGAGGCATACGGTAACAATTTACTTACCAAGTACGCTCCGGTATCCCTTCATTGTGAAGGAATCCCTGCTCAAACGTGGATAACTTCTTGTTTATGGATCGAACCTGTTCAAGTACTTGAGCGAGCTTGCACTCTAGGCGCCCACGTTCTCCTCCCAAGGAAGGTGTTTGGACCATAGTCTGCTCGCCGTTGACGCATCCCCGACTCGTAGCAAAGGTGCTATATTTGCTGATATCATGGCCAGTTGGGCGCCGATTCGCTGCATGCTCCAGCAGAGACCGTAGGCGGCTTTCAACCTGCTGTTTAAAGAGGTCTAGTGCCAGGCTAGCTCTCTGCACCTTCTGAATGGCATTCCTCAGACCATCCAGGTCCGGAGCGTGCTTCGCCCCCGTGAGCCTGCATAAACATATTAGAACTAACAAATGAGCTAGAGATGTATGCCTACTTGTCGAGGAACACATCAAGCTCTAGTGCGTATTGCGTAGTCTAAGGACGATATTAGTCGGATAGAGAAAAACATATGCCGTTTACTTACATTCATAGGCAGAATTGGCTGATCTGCAAGACGTAACAATACTAGACCAAGGTGCTTAGCTACAGCAACATGCCGATGGAAGCCTATCATAAGCATGTTAGCAAGTTGTACAATCGCTCCGAGTTGAGCTGAGCCCACCTGGGTCGCCGTACTTCTCAATCCATTGCTCAGAGTCCCAGAGGGAGTGTTGATGCCAGACAGCGCTCTCATAGGTAGGTCTGAAAGACTCGTCCATGCTCGCTATCTAACGAGGTGATATAACATCAAGGACGATCAGCAGTAGTTTGATGGTGCGGAGTGGGTACTTACTCCGAGTCTTTGCAAGAATACGGTATAATCACTTCCACTACCAAGCATCCTAACTCCCGTATCGGATACTGATACGTGCGCCTCATCGTCCTCTCGAATCGTCAAAGGAAGTTTCCTATCACTTTTGCTGGAGTATGGACCAATGTCAAGCCTAGCGTCCCATAGCGTGCGGTTCTTGTCGTTTGGATGCGGCAGATCTTCTGCAGCCTGGCGAAGAAGGTGTGCAAGACTCGGTGAACCCCTGACAACGTACTTTTCGCCAGCAGCCGATGCGTCTGATGGGTAAATGCGTCAAAATACGGAAGCGGGATATCGTTAGGGGATTGGACTCGCCAACGTTCATATATGTAACAACATTCTTCTGAATAAAATCTAAGAAAAAGTTTAAATTGATTTGTGAGTCTGTGAAAAGTGAATGTTGCCCACCTGGAAAATCTTCCCCCCATTCAGTACTGCCCATAAGTCCGTACTAAACAACCATATTCAGGTGATATTCATGTAGATTTAAATAACACCACGTACTTCTTCTGCGTCCCAGCTGGCGAACATAATCGTTCGAAAAGGTTTCCATCCTTGGGCGAGGAGAGCTCCAAGTCCTCTAAAAACACTCAAATATTAGGGGTTGTGCGTAAGCTATCGAACAAATCGCCTACCTGGCAATTTCATTCATCGATACTGTACCGCTCGTCGGGTCACCAGCACCAAGCACCTAGAAAGAAGGTTTTAGTGAGTCGTATTTCGACGAAACAACGCTCCCACCCATGCTATCAAGAGCGTATTATAATTAGTCCGATTCTAAACACTCATGTCGGCTTGTTACTCGCCATCTCTATGATTCCCTATCATAACGATTTCGTCACGTACATGACCCGGAATCACGGCCATCGTATTCCAGATAGGTGTGAACTTGTCGTGCACTGTGTTCACCAACCTTACTTGCCGTTTGCTGAATATTGGTGTCTGCTCCTCCAACTGATCGAGAAGAACTTTGCCGTTTGCGTACGAGATTGGGATTGAAGGTATAGAGGGCATGCTTAGAGCCTCGGTACGATTGGCGTGACGGTAAGCTGGAGTCCCCGGAGTTGTTGGGTCCCCTGAAGCGGAGGTAAATGTGGATTTCACGCCCAAATCATACTGAGTTTGCTTACCTGGATACATACTCAAGAATTGAACGCTACCATGCTCCACTGAGTCGGGATTTAACGCAGGGCCTTCAGGCCACCTAGAATATGATCGTCAGGATGCCCAGAGCATAAAGAACATCCACTCACGGCTTGTATCCATCTTCGACCTTAACCGCATACCAATCTGGATCTTTATAGATAATGCAACCAATTGCACCTGCTTCCTGTGCTGCTTTCACCTAGACATCGTAAAGTTTCAGTCCCGCAGGCGTACATTCAAAGGAAGGGACGAACCTTCAGCCCACGGAACACTCCACCATGGCGAACAAGGGCGATAGTTCCAGTTAGATTGTGGCCTGCGAGGCGTAAGGGGCTCTAGTTCGGTTAGCCGTCATGAGGGACTCACCAGCAGCAACCAGGGCGTCAAAATCACGTTTGCGCCCATATTTAGCGTATACAAGCTTGCCCTACACACCGTGATCAGGGGTTTGAGGGATAAAATAACGGGACCGAGACTTGCCTGGACATCCCCTCCTTTGCTGAGCCCATGCCAAGCTCCTACCGCGTCGTGCCACCGCCCAGCAGGGTCCCCTTCCTCAAACTTTTCTTCCAGGTCTGCACTCCAAAAGACGGTCCCATCCTCGTTGAGAATCTCGAGCTTTCTCTCGCCTGGAGTGTCGAGTAGAGGATAGTAGGTGTCTATCCATGCGGTAGGCTCGGTAATGTTGGGAATAGACAAAGTCGCGCTACGAGACTGGGGGCTTCCTGCTTCGTATACCGGTGGTATTTTGGAAGGTTTGATCCCGAGGTGGGTTTGGAAAGCACTCAACAGCTCGAGTGCGGAATCATAGTCGTTTGCAGAGCCAGCGTAGTGGGGTTTCGCTGTCCATGCTCTCGATACACTGTTGTCGAGCGGTTAGATTAAAAAAATGGAATCATGCGAGTCGTATACTCACGCTAACGCAGATTCAGAATTTGGAACTGACCTAGAGGGTTGAATAGGTTATAGAGAGACTAGTGGTAATGGTCTTGTCTAAACTCACAGAAATACACTTTCCGCCTGCTTGGAAAACAGTCCTAGTTCGCTGGGCTTATTCCTTGACGCGGAAACACGCGAAGACACGCTCAAGCGATGACTAGAAGCCCAGCTGTCAGCGTAATGGAGAGACCAAGTGCCGACACACAACAGCCCAGTGAAGGTGGCCACGACAAATGGGTTTCGCGTCCGGAGTCGCTCAATCGTTGTAGTCCTAATAGCCGTAGGTGGTTTCACATCCATGTTGCGCCAGGGAAGCAACGAATGGGAGTTTAAGACATGTGAGGAAGATGGGAACTAAATACACATTCCTGACATGACGTCAAGCAACTCACAACAACCTTCAATCTAGCATTTCGACCCTGACGGTCCGAGCTGTGGCTATGATTCATTTGCCTACAATCCGACTTACCTCGACACATGAGCGTACCCATCGTCCAGCAGACACAAATCTGCGTATCAAACACAGCAGTAGGTTAAGGTGTGTTGATTAAAGTAAAGTATATGCGTGCAGCCAAATGCACTAGGCACATTTATAAGGCGGTTGGTTGCCACGCCTGTAGTTTCCATTGAACGGTCGGGTCTAAGGACTCATTACTTGCATGACACCCCGCGAGCTTTAGAGTGAGCGGCGAATCACGTCAAACATTGACCCAAAACAAGAAATTAACGTATTTTACAGCATCATAGGATTTCCTGGACTTAATTCCCTCGTCACCAAATCCTCCAGTCTGGATACCGTACGTGTTTTCGTTTACTTTTTTCCATATCGCGCCAGCAGGGCCGACAAGGCCCCAAGTAAGCCAAGAATAGCGGTCCACCTAGCCCACGGGGTGCGCGCTGCTGTACCAGGACGAGGATAGGGGATCGTAACGGTACCAAGGCTAGTGAGGCGCTTGAGTTTGGCGTCCTAGTAGCAGAAAGATGTCAGCAACACAAATTGCACCCAGTTAAACTAGACTGACTGTGTATGGGGGGAAACGCGCTCCAAGGATTACGTCAAGCCTACTCAAGATAGTATTTAGTTGCACATTGTGGAGAGATACGTTTAGAAAGCGGGACTTACCACCCAGGGGAGTCGAGCGAAGCACGGAAGTGCGTGAAGGTATCAAATGTGAATTTCGATGTGTGAGCTCCGTCTAGCGTATATGGCGATTAGTTTATTGTCCAGTGCACAGTTGATTCTACGAACTCACATCCCGAAGGGCCGACTCCGCCGAATGGAAGGCCATCTACGCCGATGTGAATAACAACTTCGTTTGCAACAGCCGCTCCACTTTGGGTGTTGTCGAAAACTACCAAGTTGATACAAAAGTTAGACGTGCATGTATTGAAGACAGCAAAAGAAGTACCTTTTGATTTGAACTCCTTGTCGGAGGAGAACACGTAAAGCGCGAGGGGATGGTCACTGATACGATAACATATTTAGCATACATCTTAAAGGCCAAGACAGAAACTTGCTTCGAGTTGATAAACTGGATCGCCGCATCCACGTCCTATTACTAGCAGTAAGACCCCCAAAACAAGATACAAGTCTCAAAGTTAGCTTACCTTGACTGGCAAGATGGGAAGCAAGGGCCCGAAGATTTCACTACATTCAAGGTGTCGTTAGCGCTTTGGTGATCGCTGTAGAAGAATATGCTTACCTCTTCATCAACGAATCATCTGGCTTCACGTCCCTTACGATAGTGGGTGCAATAAATTTGGCATCCCGGTCTGCATCTCCCGCCCCGCCAAGCACCACCGTTCCTTGCGTCCCATCAACCATTGCCTTCAACCGATCATAGTGACCATGCGAAATAATCCGCGCGAATGAATCCGACTCCTTCGCGCCATTGGGGTAAAACTGTTTGTACGCCGCGGTGAGCTCCTTGACGAGCGCATCTTGGCCCTCCTCAGGAACAAGGATATAGTCGGGTGCGACACAAGTTTGACCGGCGTTGGCGGTTTTACCCCAGAGTATACGACGGGCAGCAACCTTCATGTCGGCTTTGGGGTCGACGACTACAGGGCTCTTTCCTCCAAGCTAACAGGCCGGGTCTAGGTTAGTCCATGTCCGAAATAGCACGGCGAAAACATACCTCAAGAGTAACTGGAGTCAAATGCTTCGCAGCGGCAGTCGCAACAATACGTCCTACATTCCCTCCTCCAGTGTAGAAGATATGTCCCCACGGCAAGTCCAAGAGCCGAGTCGTTTCGGGAACAGCGCCATTAACAACGGCCACAATCTCTGGGTCAAGGTATTTCGCAACGAGTGATGTGATAAGCGTCGAAGTCGCGGGGGTGAGCTCAGAGGGTTTAAGTACAGCCGTACACCCAGCAGCAATAGCACCAATCTGATGAAACGCTCAGTCCGAGGCTCCATGGCAATAATACTGAAATAAGAACTTACCAGAGGGCTAAGCCCGAGCCAGACGGGGTAGTTGAAGGGTGAAATAATAAGAGCGACACCTTTGGGTTCCTGCGAAGATGTGCAGTCGGTTAGCGCGCCAATTTGTATTCATTGATGAATAACCGCACTTTTCGCATAACAGGCTTCATAGCAGCAAAGTTAAGGGAGAAAGGAGCCTTCTCCGTCTTTGCCCATTTCTCGACCGACTTGTACGCCTCAAGTGCATCCTTGATCAAAGGACCAAGCTCAAGGAACGAGGACTCAAGCTTAGGACGGCCAAGGTCACTATGACGCACAAGGTAAGTAGGCGCTCGATTGGGAGCAGGAGGGTTTGCTCACGCAATGAGAGCATCTTGTAGAGCCTCGTTATTGTCCTTGACCATGTACGCGAGCTGTAGTAGCTGCTCTTTACGCGTCGCGATAGGCCTGGTCTTTCCAGACCTGAAGCTCGCTCCCAAACGAGCATGAATCTATACACAATACGTCATTCACAACAACTCAAGCGATTCTAACCCACTTAAACGTACCTGTTCAATCTCTTCAATAGGAGTATAGACTAGTTGTTGGGGCGCCATGTCTAGTGTGGTATGGTATGGTAGTAGAGCAAAGCAAGCCAGTCCGGTCTTCTTAAATACCAAATGAAGACACCGTGAAGACAACACGGGTCAAGTATGAAGCCGAACGCCGGTCGGTTGTTCGATTCTTCACTCTGTCGCGACCAGCCTCCACCCCGACCGTCGTCCGGGGACTATGCAGCCCCTCCGCGGAGAAGAGAGAATGCTGATAGAATTTCTGTTACCCGAACGAAGTGGTGCGGGGAAATAAAAGATTTAAAAGTAATTTAAGTTGGGAAGGTGGAATAGGCGCCCGGCGTTTATATGTAGATCTCTCACTCTTTCTTTGCCTCTGCGATGCAAGGCCTCACTCGTGTCGCACGCACAGTACGGTCAACGGGCGTCCTCACCCGTCCCCTCTCTGCCACATCCACATGGCGCAACCAACACTCCCAATCCCGGCCTCGAGCTACGGCCAACTCAAAGCCCGTCCCCGAGCCCGAGTCCGAGCTCGAAGTCACCCCCTCTGAGCCACCCACGAAAGTCTACGCCACCCTCCCCCAAACAGACCTATCCAAATTCTCCCTCTCTGAAGCAAAACTCCGTGCCCTTATAGACCTATACCACTCCTCTAGCTTTTTTATAACGCCCGAGACGCTGTCCGACAAGATCGACGAAGCCTTTGCTCCCATCCGACCATCGTTTACGAACTACGCAAAATCGTACGGAGACCTAGTCGCCAGGAGGGATGAGCTCGATGCGGAACCTGATCGAGTGGTCCCATCCGCGAATGAGACGGGAGGGCAGCTTCTAGGGCATTTTGATATTATGGGTGGGTCGGGATGGAGTGCGAGTAAAGGGGAAAGGGATAGGATGGTCAAGGCTGCGCTGTGGGGGGTGGATCCTATGGCTAAGATTGGGTTGGAGACGCTTTTGGAGGCCAAAGCAGAGCTAGACCAGCTGGGCTTTTCAGCGCCAGCGGAGGCTGAGCCAGTGAACGAGACAAAAGCCAATGAGACGAAACCCAGTGAGACGAAAACTAAGAAGGGGAAGTGAATGCGATAGTGTGAGTGAGTGTCAGTCTATGCGCTGCCCTTAATATATAGCCTTTGACCATATTCTTGCAGTTTCTGTATCATTATAGCACCTCATCACCAAAATCCCACAGTATGCGTGTGTACAGTGCATTGTATCACCAAAGTACATACACGAGAAAAACAACCCAACAGTATCTTACACGAAACACCACCCGTCGAAGAAAAAAGTTCACAAGAAGATCAAATCCGTGTTATACAGCGAGCGCACCTTTTCGCGGTGACACCCAATAAAGTCTAGTCCTCACAAAGAGGCATTAGAAGAATAAACTCAAACCCAGTTCCCCAGCCCTATAACCCATGGATACTAGGAGAGTAGCATCATTCCGCCCTGTTCCGAGTCGAATAACTCATCCACGTTCTCCTCAAAATCGGATTTAGCTTGCCATGTAATGTCTCCCTCATGGGTTCCAAAGTCCAGCTCATCCTCGCTGTCACTTGACGAGCTCTGCGCGTGGCCGGTTTTAGAGCCGCGCCGACGTAAGCGTGCACCCGAACGACCACGCAGAGCCTCCAGTTGGTCTATGCGATGCGCTTCTTGTTGCGCGGCTGCGAGTTCAAGCTCCAGCTCGCGGTCAACCCACCACACGCGCGCGCTTCGACATTCACGTGCGGGTTCCCAAGCAGTTTCATCGTCGTCACGTTTCGCGACCCATCTAAACAAATAGATGAGCACTGCTACGGTAGTCTCGCAATGATTGAAACACAAACCTGCAACCACTGGGGAAAACAATCTCACGTAGCTGCTTTGCGCATGTGTGAAATGTTCGTGTAACCTGCAGCTCGTCCTCTAAAGTGATGTGGTCCACGACCGGTGGGGGTGACGGTGATGGAGTAAAGCTCGCAGAAGGGGTAGAAGGCGACACAGCAAGGAATGTAGGGCTGTTTGGTACAGCTGCGGCGATCGAGTGAACCGCCGGTAGACCTATTAGCGAAACCGAAGCGAGGGTCGGACTCCTTCCGAGCAGAGGCGCGATATCCAGCAGCAGGCCCTGAACATCACATGTTGACGGCCCGATCCTTTGCAAGGTTCATCAGGCTGAAGAACTCACCGAGTAACTTAAGGAATATTTGAACGAAAACCGCCCCTTGACCCATAGGCTCCTCAACTCCCGCAGCCGGAACGTAAGCTCCTGCATCACGCCCAGTGTAACCTCCTCGGTCTCCATCCCTAAACTTGTTACCGGGCCTAGACTCGCGACTAGACTTTCTACGACGTCGCTCATGCATGCTCGGGGTACAGCACGCGAAACCACGACATGTGTAACCGGCCTATTAGGAACAAGACACGCAACTAGCGCTGGCGGAGCAGTAATGCTTGCCAAACCCGGAACACATTCGGCCGGCAGCTCCACGACGCTCTCTGTGGACTGGTATGGAAGCGAGAGGCTCACTAAATTCGGGTGGGTCATTAAGAATTCAGTGAGCGCCGCCATTGGAACGTGCGAGGTGAGAGTGAGTTCGCGTAAGGCAGGGCCGCATGCGTATAGCAGCGGAGTTGAGTCCAGGTAGTGGACGGAATGGCGGGGATGGGGAAGTGCGACGGCCAGGTGGGTGAGGTTTGGTGAGGCGAGTAGGGCAGCGGCAATAGCGGGGAGCGGGAATCGGGAGGGTTCGCGAATGTCGATGGAGACCATGTTGAGTGCCTTTGCAGCTGTTGGACGACTTGTGAGGGCCTATGGTGCGGTAGAGTAAGCAAGAAGCCGGCGGCCGGAAATTGGCGGGTTGGGCGGGACGAGCGCGGGCGGGAGCCTACCTGGCAAAATGAGATTAAATGCTTCATGGTAGCGATGTGGTTTCTCTTGTAGAGAGCCATGTCGGCCATGAGCCGGCCCTTTCTCGACGTCCGCGCAAAGCTGAGTCGCAACATCGGAATAAGCATTGTTGGTCAACCTGAGGGGCCAAAACTGCGAGAAGGCACTAACCGGCTGACGTCGAGGGGCCACAGGTAGAGCAGAACCTCACGCAGGATATCATCTGGCAGACGGGGAGAGACAGGCATGTGGGGACACTAGGGCCTGCGCTCAGATGGACAGGGCGGCGGCAGGTGGTGGGGCGCTCTCGCTCGGACGGAGGCAGGGTCCACACTGCCAAACATTGCGGCGCTGCTGATGTAAGTGGACCAGCCAACCGCAGTAGACGACGACGACGACGACTCGATCCACAACCATGGCCGACTGCGAAACAGGAGCATGTGAGCCTCAGACGCCAGCAGCAGCCGCCCCAGTATATCACGCGCCGGCCACGGTATCCTCTACCCACGCGCCCACCTCACCCCCTGTGCACGACCCCCTGGATCCCTCCACATTCGTTGCACCTCGTCCCGGGGCCACGGCGCCAGCCATCGTCATCGAGTTCTGCGATCGCGTACGTTGTCGCAGATCTCTTTGTCCTTCGTGATCGACGTCCTGATCAGTCCGTTTGACCAGTGCCGATGGTGTGTTTCCATCTGATAATCGTCTCTTGTTATCGCCCGGTGACTTACCGACCCACTCTTGTGTGACATATTAGG
>JANWGL010002107.1:0-13705 GCA_025200755.1 Ceratobasidium sp. C01 | reverse complement strand
TACGGGATGAGCCTCTCGCTTAGATATTGCTTTTGTATCTTTGTGGGCAATATTTAGCAATGCGCGGAATGTGTGTTACAAAAAGGCGCCCAGCCTGCATTTCGAAGTGCTCGTCCACGGCGCCATGTGGGAATCCCAAGTCGAGTGCTGATGTATCAGTCACCCAAACTGCGCGCAGAAGACCCAGTTGTGATTCTCCGCTGCGCCATCACTCGAGTCATCTGAGGTTTTATAGCCTAGAACGTATAACTTCCAGTATCCATTGATACACCGGAAATTCCCGTTCTCCAGAATGCTATCCACTCTACCCACCTTAGGTGTGATCGGCTGGGTTGCGGCTGTTACTGTTGCAATTGGTCCTTCACAGTTTCTTGCAACTTCAGGCCCTAATAGGCAACGCCTTTCAAGTCAAAGCAACTTGAAATTCGACGATCATGTCGGACAGATCGATGCTTGTGAGTCCTTACTGACTGATGCCACGTTTCCAGCATGATGATCAATTCGTTTCAATAAACCTTTCCACATATACAGTTGAACACGCCAGCATTGGTTCTTTGCCTGACTACCGCCTTCGAATCCAGAAGCCAAAGCACATCTGCGATGAAGATGTGAAACAATACTCTGGTTATTTAGATGTTTCAGACAAAAAGCACCTATTTTTTTGGTGAGTTGTGATTATGCGCGCCGACCCGTTGTGCGTCTAGCTAACGAGAGTGCTGTAGGTTTTTTGAGAGTCGCTCCGACCCCTTAAACGCACCTCTCGCGGCCTGGATGAATGGTACGAGCTATAGCACTGTCGAACGAGTAAATTTATCCTAAGCTTAACCTAGGCGGCCCGGGTGGATCGTCCATGGTTGGACTGCTAATGGAAAACGGGCCATGCAGTGTAAGGTCTAGTAACACTACCGTTCGAAATCCCTACTCGTGGAACGAAGCGGCCAACGTAAGTAGCCTAGGGCATTCCACTATACTATGAAAATCTAAATGTCCATTAGATGTTCTATCTCGATCAGCCAGCTGGTGTTGGATTCTCCTATTCAACCTCAGACGACCCAGTTGACACGACAAAGGAAGCGGCAAAGGATTTTTACGCCTTCATGCAGCTCTTCCTGACCCATTTCCCAGAATACTCCAAATTACCGTTTCACGTCCTATCAGAGAGTTACGGTGGACAGTACGCTCCTAACTTTGCGCACTATCTCAACCAGCAAAACAAAGCCCACCGATCACTTTCCACTTCTTCGCATGTTCACATCAATCTTGACTCGATATTGATCGTCAACGGAGGGGTTTCAGCAGAGATTCAAATGGAAACCAACCCTGAGTATGCTTGCAGAGGTCCTTACGCCTTTTGGGAAGATAAGGGCGAGCAGTGTGCACTCTACGTTCGCGGATTCCTATTTTGCGGCGGTTGATGCGCACGTGTCGAGATTTTGGCACGCGCCTAACTTGGTGCGTGTGCTTGTGCCAACAGTATTCCAATAACGCAACCTAACTGAGTTGAATCAAGTGTACCTGCTGGACTATATGCTTTCACTACCTTGTGGGATGGTTTCGAGGTAACGTAATCGTCGTTGTTGATCAAAATACTGAGTTCACTGTATATCCGCTCAGAAAACAGGCCGCGCTATGTATGATGTCCGCAAGAAATGCCGCGGTGATCCATTCCTATGCTATGAGGAGATGATGTGGGCACAGGACTACCTGAACAGGACCGACGTTAAGGCTGCTCTGGGTGTACCTACGGGATACAATTATACGTGTATGTAGATTCGTACACTTGAGACACTTGATGCTGAATGTATGCGCGCTTTAGGGGTGTCATGGGAAATTAACGGTGCATTTATGAAAGCCGGAGATATGTCAAACGATGCATCGCCCATTATACGCGGTCTGTTGGAGGATAACGTACGAGTGCTGAACCTTGCCGGCGACGCAGACTTTGCCTGTAACTTTATGGTTAGTATAAACTTGTGTAAGGGTTGGGCGCCTGACACATCTATTTGATAGGGTGCTTTCGAACGGATGTATCGACTTGAGTCGCCATTCTCGATAGGTTTTGCGTATCTTCGCCCCTAGTTGAGTATAGCAAGCGCTCGATTGACATCGTAATATTTTAGGGCGAGTTCCGGAGGCTCAATAGTACCATATGGAGGAACAAGAGTGGGAAAGCGGTAGGAGAGGTACGAGCGGCCGGGGATAATGAAAGGAAAACTTCAGGAAACTTCACATGGATTCGAGTATATGAGGCGGGGCATATGGTCCCCCACGACCAGCCAGAAGTTTCACTTGAATTTTTCAGAAAGTAAGTCTTGTTTGCCTTACTAACCCCCCTCCGCGCTGATCCTTCTTAAACAGGTGGGTTGCTAATGACCGGATTTTGTAAAATACACGCTAAAAATCATGCTGCAAGTAAAATAATCAAGTGTGGCATCGACCAATGTAACCAGTAACCTATAGTTGAGCTAGGTTTAGTAAATAAATTACCCCAAATCGTCCTTTCTGCACTATTTGTCATGTCTTCGTTGCAATGCTGCCTGATCAGCCTTCATTAGTATGGCCTTCTGGTCTGGTTCAGGCATACGCGCACTATGCATGAAAATATTGATAAATGTAGAGAGAGCTTTTGGGTAAAGAACACCCACAATTCTCGCCCGAATGCCGCAAGAGAGCCCCTATTCTTGATTAGGCCAAGTTCAATTAGGGCTTCCACTCGAGCCTCGAGTCTCGAGGCGCTGGCGCTTGATTTAGTGACACGAAAGATCCTACGTGAGCATAACTCACCTGTCTAGAGGGATTATCTCAGTTGTTGCTTTACGCCTTGGCGGCCACTCCAGTGTAGGCTTGACGGGAACACCTTCATTGGCTAGGGTAACAACAGCCTCTTCAAGCTCACGTCGGGATTCCTAAGGAGCGAATCAATACCTAACCAGCTGATTTACAAGGCTGAAAACTAGGACTCACGGCGATGGCAGTCGAGGTAATGTTTTTCTCCACATGGCTGACCATCAGGACATTCTGATGATCATGTGTATAAGCTATTCCCGCGTTGCTTAGTATGTCTGATATATTGTCGTTTGTCGGGGTAGGAGTGGTGTCGTCCAACATGAAGTCGGCAAGCGTTTGCTCGTTACCTGACTGATAAAACAAGTCGACAACTCATACGAAGCGCTGGGGAGATTGATAGACTTACTGAATAGTCTTTGATAGTACCGTCAGGCGTTGAATCCATGTTTGCGAGTGCCCAGTTGATCTCGGCCAGGCTAGCCTTCTCGATCTGTGGTTGGCAAGGATGAGTCTCATATCAAAGTCGTTTAACCGCAATTACCGTCATCTTCGTTGCCAAAGCAGTTTCGTGCAATCTGAAGAATACGGGAAGAATCTAAGTCAAGACCCTAGAGCTGAGTGTGACCCGGCGCACCGAAATATATTTTTTAACCCGAAAAGCTCGCCCTGATGAGTTTTAGACCCCTGTACACCTTCGAAATAGCGAGTTTGGACACTCGCTTCGTACCCGCTGCCATTCGAAATTTTAGTTGGCTAGTTAACCCGCGCTACCAAGTCCTTACATTTGCATTTGCTGCTGCTTGTATATTTGACGCGCATATATGAGCTCTTCCAGTGCCCCAGCTCCAAGGAGACGATAGACGTTGACGTCTCTCTTCTGGCCAAAGCGGTACGCCCTATCCATGCTGTTGGATGATAGAGCAGTGTTAACGATTAGCTTATATGGTTAATCCCTGATCTTACGCTTGTAGGTCGTGTGCAGGATCTAGACAACGGTTAGTCCATATATAAACCAGGTGGACGACCACGCTTACTCCAGTTTGGGTCTGAAATCAATGGTAAACATCTAATGCTAGATAAACTTATCCAAGAATGCTTACCAAAGATGACCACCTTGTTCGCACTAGTCATATTCAACCCAGCTACAGCGCAGAAGGTGGTCAGGTCCACGAAGCTAGGCAAGTGGGACTACGTACTTCCTCCAACCAACGTGGATATAAGGAACACAAAAACATGTGGGTCGCTGTTGAACTTTTCAAGAGCGGCCATCCCTTCGATTGCACGTTAAAGGATACGGGCATGCCTCAGGATTAAATTAACGACTCACGATCTTCTTGTTTAGTTTTGCCATCCATGTAGCAGAAGTTGAAATCTACGAGGCAGTAGAAGAATAAAAGCAACCCTTTAGGGAAACGCATTGAAACTACTTACTCTTTTCTTTTAGCTGTCCTTCGAGCATTTCGAGCACCTTGACAGACTTGGAGAATATCAATACTTTGTTTCCTCCTTCGGACTTCCAGGTAGTTAATAATTGCTCTAGTACCTGCTCGCAGCCCACCAAATCAAGTTAGCTCCTGTTATGCAGAAGCAAAGGATAGGCCTCACTTTCCACTTTCCGCATAGCGAATCGTCGTGCAAAAGATCCGCCTGCCGTACCGTCTGTCCAGGGAATGCCACTTTCACATATTCCTTGCGCCTTGCACGCTGTTCATCCGTTTCCCCCTTGAACCCTGGACAAATCAAGATGATGTGATTCGAGATTTCGACGAAGAGCTGCATATATTTTAGAACGAGGTCTTTCCATGGTACCCCCTGTTCGTTGTGTGTGTGACAACAGTAGCCGCGCCTGCAGGTAGTGAACCAGCGTGTTGGAGTGAGTGGAATCCAACATGCGTAGAACAGTGAAAAGACGCACTTTTTCTCGCTACCACAATCACATGGTTCGTCCTTGTGTGTCATGAGTCGAACATCAGGAGTCTCCAGGAAACGCTTGTATACTTCCAATTGCGTCTTGCCAAGCGGGCAAAATACCACTTGATCGAATTTACGAGGCATCTAAGAAGTGTTTGGTTTCAGTCACTTGGATGGGCGCGTATCCACATACCTGATCTGCAATCAACGCTTTTGTCCTGTACACGGAATCAACCGAACGTCACGCCATGGCGATGAGGCGAAACAACCAAACCTTCTCAGGAAGAAATAAGGCAGCAACCGCTGTACCAACCGCTCTGCCAGGAGCTGAAACATTTGGGGTGCGCCAAGATGTTAGTCGTTGTTTTCCTCAATTATTATTAGAAGTGGCCGCGCACCCTTGCCCTGGAAACCTGAGCTTGCGTAGCGCGATGCGCTTGGCCTTCCGCTAATGGTATGCTGATGTTGGTCTTCCAGTGGTTTTGTGTCCCCACTTTGCCTGGCGCACACCAATCCAAAAGCGTCCAGAGCTCTTTGTATCCATTTTGAATTGCCGTACCCTAAAATGAGAGCGAAAAACTCGGTCAATGGGTCGAGGAAGGACAGGGATATGAGCGGAGAGAAAATGCCGCGGTAGAAATGAAATGAAAATGAGATGTGAAATCACAGTCTAAACGCACGGTCAACCCAAACCTGACCCGGCACAGAAACTTGTTCAACGCGATGGTGGTCCTGTATGATTCCCCAGTGCATATAGTCAATCATAGCTGTGCCTGAAGAAGTTCTAGACTTACCCAGATGTAGGGTTTTTACATCGATGTACCTCATCCACGAATACCATCGACCAAGGAAGATCCGAAAGTAAATCGATGTTTGTTCGGGCGGTGTCGAACGCGGTCAGCACTATCACGGCCCAACGCAAAACGAAACCAGCCTGAGTCAGCGAGGTTAATAGCGAAATGAAAAGTTATTACCAATATCAAGCCTCCCCATGGTGAAATCTTTCAGTACATCTTCACGAGCGGACTTGTCGCCCACGTAAACTCCGTACTCGAAATAGCCCCACTAGCGATAGGGGTGAAATTCAGCACGCCTTACTGAAGATACCGGGTCGCGCACTAACCCTCTCTAGCTCCTGCTCCCAATTCCCCACCACGGTTTTCGGGCATACAATCAAACACGTTGCCCATTTCTTGTCGGCGCGTGGGAGATCTTCTCGTGCTAAGCCCTCATCTTGTAGTGCTCGGATTCGGTCCCGTCTGCGGTGGGCATCACGTACATCACCCGATTTGCGAAGGGCAGCGGTAAGAAAGGCAATAACTTGAATTGTTTTCCCTGAATTATGGGTTCCAGAACGGATATGAAAAACCGAGTGCGATAAGGATAAGAGTACACTCATACCCAGTCCCATGTCATCTCCCAATATTCCGCCTCTATTTTCAGCCCATCGTTTGTGCAAAAACTTTACTCCATCTCGTTGATACTCTCGAAGTTGCTGGTTGATACTTGCTGGAACTTCGATACTATATGCGGGATCGGGTGAGGGAAGCGGAAGTGGGCCTAGGTGTACCTGGGAAGCAGGAGGGGCAAACAAAGGTTTAGGAAAGTAGTCGGTCTAAGAATTTACCGAGGGAGATATATTGAAGAAGCATTTGGTTAGACAATGTAGAGGAACGGCTCTCTGGCGCACTTACTGCTTTGCTGGAGGCTAGAGCGTCCAAATCATGTTTCGGAGGGGAAAGAGAAACGCCGGTAGAGGCAGTACTAGGGGGCAGAGGGTCATCATCGTCCGACTCCGACTCGGTACCGGTAGACTCGTCTGCAATAAACGAATTAGGCAACTCTAAGTCGACCACCAATAGTCATCAGCATTGGCTCACCAGTTGGGGGCGCTGTAATAAACGGGTCTGAGTGTTCGAGACCGCCCGGTAAGGATGTAAAGACATACCGGATGGTTTGGCCCGTTTCGTGATGGCAGGGAAAACGCTATTTCTCGAGGGGCGCTTACTAGGAACCTGGCTCGGTATCTCCCTCCTATCTTCCTCGTCGTCATTTTCGGATTCTGTTATCCAGTAAGGAACAACCTCGGGGGAACATTAGCAAGGGGTAGCTACCACGTACCTGTAGCTGTGTCTTCAGGGTTTAGGTTGTGTGGCGCCTTTACTGGTCCTACTGGCCTCTTGACGGGTTTAGAGGGACGCCAGGATTCGGCCAGTTTGAGCTGGGAAGAAGCCGTTATCGGCGAATCTTCTTCGAGGCCTGTTCAGGTTCGTTTCTGTCAGGTAACCTTGTCTCACGCTGGGTTCTAATTGACGCACCAAGAAGTGCAGGCAAAGGATCAACTTGTATCGTAGCAAGGATGTTCTTTCTTGCAGAACCAGTAGCTAAGACACCGTCAGGATCACCCCGTTTGGTTTGCTGGCAGATTAACTTACAGGCGCCTTGGTTTTGGGCCGTTTTCGCAGCTGAGCGACTCTTCCCACGCGATTTGGGTTTGTAGGATGCCTCCACCTCTGCCGAGAGCGCCACAGCGTTGAACTCATCATCCGAGTCGGATTCTATGGGAGGTCAGTTTCGTGAATATGACAGTACAACGTTTGTTTACCCAGAGGTGCAGCGACAGATTTTAAGGACTTTGCTGGATACAAATCTGATCAGGAGAAGGGTTTTGCCACTGGAGGAAGACAGCCAGACATACCAAGACGAGACTTCGACACAGATTTAGACTTAGATTTGGTTTTAATGGATACAGCCATATCTAGTACTTCAAAGAATCACAAGAAACGAACCAGATTCAGAACGCAGGATAAGAAATTGTGAGAGGATGTTGGAGATGTTAGAGCCGGATGACCCGGTCGCGAGAGATCAGCACGCGGCCACGTGACAGTCGACTTGCTCACCTCACCCCTGTTTGCACTTGCTTAACTCCCTAAACATAAACTCTAACTCTACTATAATCAGGCTTTGACTATTACAAGAGTTATTTATATAATTGTTAGCGAGTCTCTATAGTAATGAGGGTGAGCCATAAGCTGCGGTCCCCCTTGTAGTTACTACCCCTGTATCCGCAATGTTTAACCTGGGTACAAGCAAATAAGGAAATGAAAGATTAGCGTGCCCGATATAAGAATAGAATTCACCTATCATTGCAGATCCAATCGTAGAGTATTTTACTCGGATCATGCCATATTATTCAGGATACAATCACTAATTTGGTTTCCAGGCTAATCGTCAAGACACCCAGCGTTTAGAGCCATGAGTTTGTGAAATAAATGAGCATTGTTAGACTAGACGTCTATTAGCTCCAGATTCTCGTAAGTTCTTGCGAGATCGGGTACATGTTCCGACTAGAAAGCAGACTTTGCGATTATTTTGAGCGTGTAGATTTCTTCTACCTCGTGCCCAGTATTGCGCCTTTGGCTTGCTGAAGCGACGAAAACCGTTGTAACACTAGCCTCAGCAACAAATGGCGTGGCAATGTAAGCGCCGTGGCGAACCATTTTGATCACGTGCTTCCCCGCTTCCCGCATTTGCAAATAATTTTTGATTCCACTTCAATTCCACCTTCGTCCCCTCCACTCGCCCGTAAACGAAATGGGAAAGAAAGCAAGCAAAGCGACCCGCAAGTTCGCCTCTTCGGGTGAGCTAAAAAGGACAATTACAGCTAGGAGGAAGCATAAGGCTGTGAAACAAAAGGCACAGGCGCGGACAGTTGAGAAGGATAAGAAGAGGGCGAAGAGGGAGGCGGATGATGAAGAGGGGAGTGAAGGAGAGGAGGATATACCTAAGAAAGGGAGGGGAAAGGGGAAGGGAAAGTGAGTATTAATTTCAACAACTGAAAGGGGAGATTTACTAATAGTGTGGATATTTGGTAGGGGGAAAGCAAATGATGATCTCTTGACCGGGGCGTTCCTAGATGGGGGCGAGGATGATTCGGACGTAGACGTTGCGGAACAACCAGACCTAGGAGACAGTGACGAGGATGAGGATGAGAGTGAAATACCAGATTATGAGTCTTTCGCCTCTCTCGACGAAGAAGGTACTTTCCCCATTTCTTACGCCGCGCCGTGTTCTAACGAAATCGAATTAGACGAAGGGGTGGCCCACGCAATGGACCTCGCGGCACTCAAAACGTCCGACCCAGAATTCTATAAGTACCTCCAAGAAAACGATAAAGAGCTCCTCGCATTCGATGCTTCAGAAGCAGAACTCTCATCAAGCGCTGAAGAGGACGAGGAGGACGAAGATGCGATGGACGAGGACAAGGAGGAAGAGGAAGCCCCTCTGCTCACCACTTCCATTCTTAGAGAATGGCAAAAGTCTCTTATTGAGGTGCGGCATTCCATTTACTCGCTTGTATACGTGACTTAATTTGGGGGATTTTGGATTCGGGGTGTAGACACATTCCCTTCGTGCGCTTCGGAGGTTACTCATCGCTTTCAGGTCTGCGGCATACATGAACGATGAGGACGTCAAGACCGCTTGGAGGATTGATAGTGCCGTCGGTTCGTACCTCCAGCTGACCGCCCCTGTGCATATCTAATATTGAATTCGCTGGATAGTATTCAACAAACTAGTCACTACGGCACTCAAATACGCACCCATCGTAACAGCACATCATCTGCCACATAAAACTCTTCCCAACGGCAAATTGTACGTTTGGCCTTAAGACTTGCACTCCAAAACTAATGAGCACCATAGTAAACCCCCAGCATCGACGCCCAAAACAGCCTCCCTTACCAAACTGCTTCTAGCGCATGTTCAAACAGCCGTCCATCTCATCGGACAACTCCCTTCGAACCCGATAAGCCATTCCGCCGCCAAGAAACAAAAGGCTCTTGAGTCCGATTCGGAGGATGAGGGACCTAGAAAGTCGAAAAAGAAAGGGAAGGGTGGGAGAGGAAAGGCGAGTGAGGACGAGGAGGCGGAGGATGAGGGAAAGACGGCGTTGGTGGAGCTGGCGTTGGCTGAAACGGGAAAGCTTGCGCCGTACATGGTGGGGAGTCGGAAAGCGGTCAAGTCATGGTTGAAGGTGCGTTATCTGAGCTGGGTGGGTAGGTTCGAGTGATGTTGATATGGGAAGTGATAGACTTGCCTTGGGCTTTGGTCGAGTGCGGCGGATAGCGTTCGGATTAGCGCATTCCTGGCTATCCGACGACTGGCACTGTCGTCAGACGAGGCAATCGTAGATCTAGTCCAAAAGGTACGTCTCTCAGCATGGTTTCTCTTCCAACTGCGACTAATCTGGTGAAAATGCCTAGAACACGTACCTCACTCTCCTCCGTTCCTCCAAATCCTCGACCCAACACACTATCCCCTCTCTCACGCTGATGAAAAACTCAGCAAGTGAGCTGTACGCGCTCGATCGTACAGCAGCCTATACGACTGCATTCGGGTACATCCGTCAGCTGGCCGTGCATTTACGGGCAAGCACCAAAGTCCGGACGAAAGTACGTACCACTGTTGTTCCGCTACCGAACGGTGTCGTTGATGATCGCTTGCGAATCTAGGAGGCGTACAAGCAGGTGTACAACTGGCAGTTTGTGCATTGCGTGGATTTCTGGGCGTTGGTTCTTGCGCGGGGATGTGAGGATGGGGAAGAAGACAATGAGCTCAGGCCGTTGATATATCCATTGGTTCAGATTGGGCTTGGAGCAGTGGGGTATGTTCATTATCTTATTTATTTTTGCATCTCGCTAACCTGTGACTATACAGCTTAATTCCTTCAACACGGTACCACCCCCTACACTTGCACATCCTTCGCTCACTGCACCACCTCTCCTCCCACACCAACACATACATACCCATCCCGGCCCACATTCTCCCTATCCTCACCTCCCACCTGTCGCCTATTACCGGCAAAGCCCCTGGCTCCACCGGCATACTCCGCCCCCTCGACCTGGCATCAACGATCCGCGCCCCAGCGCAATACATGAAAACGCATGTCCTAGCTGAAAGCGTCGTAACCGAGGCAGTTCTCCTCGTGGCCGAGAGCGTCCCAGCTCGAAGTGTAGCCCTTCCTGAAGTAGTAGTCCCGATCACGGGCACCCTTCGTCGGGCGCTGAAACGCTCGTCGTCAGCGAAGCAAGGGCCGGGAAAGAAAAACGTCAGCGGGAAGGTGGTTAGCGGGATCAAAGCTTTGGTGGAACATCTCGAAGAGAGCGCAAAATGGACATCAGACAGGCGGGCTGGGCTTCAGTTTGCCCCTGCACGATGGGGAGAAGTAGGGGAATGGGAGCGGGGGGTGAAAGAGGATGAAACACCTATTGGGAAGTGGGTGGGCGTGTTGAGGAAGCAAAGGGACGCAAGGAGGAAGTTGGTCGAGGCTGGTGGGGGAATGGTTGATGCGTAAATTAAGTGATGCTCGGCGACGTGATGTTTATTCTGTGAATCCAATTGGGATTGGTTATAGCGATGCCCAGGACCTGAATGTCGACCTACGCGAGCGAACCCAGTGTACCCAGTGTGTACCCTCCGAATGTTCACTTCTCACATCGTCCCAGTATTTTCGCAAAAGGAAACCAAGCTTGCGCTGAAGCTGCTAAGTCCGCTTACTTAATTGAGCATCTTCCGACCCGGGCCCCGTGCGCGGTACGCTATACGCGCATGAACAAAAATGAGTTGGGGGACGGCGAATCCGCCGTCAGCCACAACGACAACTCCCACCCTTCTACCCTTGACCTTGTTAAGCGGAAATGTCCGACAGAGCTGAAGACACCACCCCGAATCCAACATCAATCGACACAACAGTTGGACCATCGGGAGATCCCGAGAAGTATGCGGTAGAGGCAACCACGAGCATCGAGGCTACACCCTCACCGCAAGATGGGTACTTGACCGGTGGAAAGGTAGATTTCAGCTATACAATTATGCCGTTTTGAAAGTATGATATATTGCGTCTGATGGACATACGCGTTTCTAGCTAGCGTTGGCGTTCATGTGAGTCTATTGCAATGGTGATCGAAATGGAAGAGGATTAACCTTGCGCGCTTTCTTTTTATTAAAAGTGGAATGCTCCTGTCTATATGTAAGTTCAGCCTTGCCTATTTACGGGCAATCTCAAATCACGTTTCTGACCGTTCGGTACCGAACTCCGTGATGTAGTGCTTGTTGCACTCGATCAGACTATCGTGGTAAGTTGATCCTACGGCTGTCCTCTAGCAGTTGTCGCTCATGGGTCTCGGTCCCTAGGCCACAGCTCGTGAGATTTCAATACAAATATCAAACAAGGACCACGTTTACTGAGCCCGTTTATGCAGTCCCTAAGATCGCCTCCTACTTCGACGCCCTTGGTAAGTTCACAGTCGCTTTGCATTGTTCTGTGGACAAGACCAAGGAATAACGTTTCCCGTCCAGCTCAAGTCAGTTGGATTGTTTCTGCGTACTTTCTAACCCAAGCTGGGCTCATTCTGCTCTACGGTACGCCCCAGCATCACACACACCTCGTGCAAGAACCCGTTATCTAATGATAGACTCGTGGGTGGCGGCTCTTCCCGTCTTGACAGGTCAACTCCTCATCGTTGCGCCCACCAAATGGATCTACGTCGCGGCCGTGCTGTAAGCACCTACATTGCCATGCTTCTCCTTCTCAATCCCTGTGCCTAATTCGCGTGCCGCCTACGTAGGGTATTCGAAATTGGCTCGCTATTCTGTGCGGTGGCCTCGTAAGTAGACTGTACTAGACTATTTTAGTCGATGTACACTGAGATTACCTCGTGCTTCGTTCAGGTCTGTCGAGTTCTTAATCTTCGGAAGGGCGGTAAGTTGCTTTGCATCATAGCGAACGGCAAATACATTCGTCGACTGATGCTCGATCAATTTACTTTTCTGTCCTGTTCCCTTTCTCCACTACCTAAACTATCCTCAATCAATCACGCTATACTGTACTCTGTTTTTGGGGTGGGACCAGGTCGCCGGGACAGGTGCAGCAGGCATTTTTATATCGATTCTGTCGATTATTGCACAGGTTACTCGACTTGAGGATCGACCTCTCTTGTTTGGCCTTTTTGGTGCTGTATTTGCGATCTCGTCGGTGAGTCTATTCACCCTGCCTCCCTTTTTAGCTTTTGTTCTGGCCAGGTGGAATCCATGTGCGCTGGCAATATGATCGTTGAGACCGTGGGTCTCCCTCGGCCTCGGCTATTTGCGATATCTGCTTGTATTCTCAAGGAGTACTGGGGGTTCATTTGTTTGTTTCTATTTCCTTTCACACGGGCAAATCGGCCTATAGCCGCTCATAATGCTTGGCTTGGGTGGCGAGCAGCGTATGGACAAGTGGGTGATCACTATTCGCCTACTGTACCGGCCATTTTGGTCCTTTGCCCTAATTAGGCCCATAGGTTCCCTGATAGTCTCTGAGGGGTTTGGCGGCATCTGCGGCGGAGCTGCGTAGTACCCGATTGGTTATTCTGTGGCGCGCCCTGCTTAAGCGTGGCGGTATGCTCCAGGGCGCTTACTGTTGAGCCCTGTCCGTGACGCAGAGTGTTTACGCTGGTTTGTCATAGGTCGTTGGCCCGCTTGTGGGAGGTGCATTTACGGACCACGTGTCCTGGAGATGGTGCTTCTATATTAATTTGTAAGTATAATTTCCTCTATTTTCTAGTAAAAAGTAATCTGACGCTTGGCGTTACCCCTGTACGAACTTACCACTTATCTCGATCACTCCACCTACTCCACTTACAACCCCTAATGACCTTTTTGGTAGACCATTCGGTGCGGTATCTATTGGTGCAATCATGCTCCTATTCGATGCTCGCCCTCCTGTACGGACCGACCTCTTTCAGTACTCATCCCGGTGGCGTAAATGGGCAGCTCTCGATTGGGCTGGCGCGGCTCTTTGTCTAGGTACGTTGATAACCCTAAATTGAAGTCTGTGATCCGGATAAGGGATTAGGGTTGCCTTGGAGACTCTGAAGGGGCTGAGCGATAATTTCGAGATCGGAGGCTGGATTGGTGTTGGTGTCGATGGTTGGGTTTATCGGTCATGGTTAGCGTTGGCCTGAGACGA
>JANWGL010002106.1:0-18013 GCA_025200755.1 Ceratobasidium sp. C01 | reverse complement strand
ATTCCATCAATTGGGCTTGATTGATTAAATGGTACCGCAATTAACCTTCTATTTTCATCTTTGGACCCGGCGAGAGTTACATTCCCCAACCTAATTAACATTTCATCAAAACAGTGCAAGCTGCTCGCTCATTCCGCTTTTCCTCCACTCAACCTCCTCGCAAACTCCACAAGAGCCCTGTCCACGATCCATCAACCTTCTAGACCTTATCGATCTTGTTGCTCAGAGACTTACCGAACAGGCCGTCCCGTCATCCCTTTTCCTTGGTACGCCTCTTCACGTGTGCTCTCCATCACCCCCGCCATATCGATATGTGCCCAACGAACTGACGGCTCATCTCCATCAACACCCGAAACGAAGGACCTCAGGAAAAGGGCAGCTGCACAAGCATCAGCCGATTTGCCTCCCCACTATCGTCGGTGAATGTCAGCCAATATGTTAGATAGAATTAGGGTGAACACGTGCGTTACGCAAGTCCGCGTTAGAGTCGTAGACTTGAGTACCGTATGATTCATCTAGAGGCATCCGCCAGAACCTGTCGTGCTCGGCCTCACCCGCCGCATTTAGCTCGGACCAAAGCGAATCGGAGGTCTGATTACCGCAAGGTCTTTTAGAATGCGCAATACCATATATTGTAGGGGCTTACGCTAAATACACCAGTGTAGACGGAGCCGAGTGCTACCTCAATGGCACTGTTTCAGGTGATCTTAGTATATTTCCCTTGGATATTTTGTCAGGATACCCACTAAGTCAGAGTCGCGCAGTCGATGATTGTATGAGGCTTAAACGTCGTCGATCCATACCACAACGCATCCGAGAGCACAAGCCTCCCCTCCGCGTCCGTGTCTTCAACCTCCACCGTCTTGCCGTTCATCGCATATACCCTGCATAACATCGTTGTAAGCCCGTATCTCTGCGTTTCAACCGATGCTTACACATCTCCAGGCTTGGTCGCACTCGGACCGGGCATGTTCTCGGTGAGCGGAGCAAGCGTGATAATGTTCAAGGGAAGGCCGAGTTTGGCGATTGCAAGAGTGGCCGATGCGACTACTGCAGCGCCGCCCATATCCGCTCGCATGAGTTTCATGTCCTACTCAGATAGAAGATCAATTCGCGTTGGCAAGGCGGGACGGAGCAAGACCTACAGCATAGGGCTTGATGGAGATTCCACCAGAGTCGAAGGTGATTCCTTTTCCGACGAAAACCAATGGGCGTGCATCAGGTTGGCCGCCATTATAATGACTGAGCAGAATAAGCAGGGTGAGAGTATGTAGTGAGTGGGGACGTACATCTCAAGGAATTTAGGGGGCTCGGAGGTGCCGTGTGTCACGGAGAGAAAGGTGCGCTATAAATAGATCAATAATAAATAAACGAAAGTGTTGCGCAAGACTCGCCATGCCCTGTTTCTCCGCCCACTCTGCAAAAGAAAATCAACATCTGATTCGAATGAAGAGAGTACGGCTTGCCTTTATCCCGAACAACCAATTCTACATTCTTTACGCCCTCAAATTCCTTTGCAATCCTCTCGCAGAATTTAGTGGGTGTAAGCATGTTTGCAGGGAGCTCCATTAGTTCTCGCGAGAGGTTCTGAGCCGCTGCGTATTGCACGCCGGTCTCCCAGTTGAGTTCGCTAGTTGATTCGACTTCAGGTTTAAGTATGGTTACGGGTGGGAAAACGTCATCTTTAGCTGTTTTTAGGTGATTGAACTTGAAAAGTGAAAGATGGGCACCGACGGCTGCAGAAAATTCAGTCTCAGAATAAGGATAGGTTAGAACACTTACCAGCTGCGTGAAGCTGATCCTTGGTGTCAATCAACACCGCTGTCGCCCCTGCTTCGCGAAGTTTCTTGAGGCCCGTTCCGACGGCTTTACGAACTGGTTCGCTCTTTCCCGTCGATTTCGGACCAAGAGAAACGGCAGCAGCTATAGACCCTTTCCCATCGAAATTATAGAACAACCTAGTCTCCTCAGCCTTGTCTTTTGGGAGGGCACTCGCCC
Source organism: Ceratobasidium sp. C01 (assembly GCA_025200755.1). NCBI lineage: Eukaryota > Fungi > Basidiomycota > Agaricomycetes > Cantharellales > Ceratobasidiaceae > Ceratobasidium > Ceratobasidium sp. C01. The sequence goes on along the minus strand of JANWGL010002106.1, from coordinate 16,015 downwards.
ATAGTTTGGGTAAGTTCTCAACGGAGTTAGAAGATGGAGCAGCAGGGTCAATGGGGACGAGGAAAGCGTCGGGGGAGGGCATGGTGAGGGATGAGGAGTAGATTCAATGAGAGCGCAGATTATATGCAGGCAGGGCACGGAGCAAACGCCGAATGCAAAGCATCGCCATCATAAGAACTAGGAGCTGATAGCGCTCTACGCCCTACGGTACGAGCGGAGGAACAGTGTGTGCTAAAGCAGGTATGGGGGGCGAGCACAAGAGATAGAGAGAGGACATATGACAGGGGCGGTACTTACCGTGCACTGCGCTTTGCGCTCTACGCCACACACCTCATACCTCACGCTCTACGCCAGGTACTATGCGCCTTACGCCGTACGCCATACGCAACGGGGGGACTTGCACAATCTTTGCCATTATCTCGCGCACCAAAGACGAACCGTACCACCCGTGGTGCTGGACCTAAGATAACTAGTCATCACGCAGCTCTTTGAGTAGACGCTGAAAGTACAAAACAATAAAAGTCAGCTCAATTTAGCGCCAAAATCACCGGCTGATTAGTGTTTAGTGTTCAGAAACATTAGGGTTCGTCAGTATATGCGTGGTCGAATATATCACTTGGTTTGAACAAATGATTGGACGTTGGGGCGCTGAGTACAGCTATTCGTATAGAAGATCAGATTGGACGAGAAAAATTATTACCAAGATTATACAAATGTGAATGATATGCCTAATCCTCAATCCTGAGATCCGGGATAACACTTGCTAGCCAGACACCAAGCTCCTTTACTTCGGTTATCGATTCCCATTGACCAGATTCCAGGACCCAGCAGTGGTTAAGCCTAAGTTTCTTGATATCAAGCGCAATAAGCATGTCCCGAAATGCTTGACCACACCCAATATAACAGTAATTAAATACCATTGTTCGAAGCCGGAGGGGTGTGGATGTAAGAATATTAGGAGCGTCCTCTGCCAGAACCTCGAATTTAAGTTTCGTGATGCTAAAATTGCCGAGGACGAGAGTATGTGTGATTCGGAATGCTTCAACAACTTGTCGGAGCCCCAATTGTTGCACTTGTCCGCACCGCGCCAGACAAAGGGTGGGGATATGCACGTGACCCCAACTATTTTGTAGGAGAGATACTGTGGTGTCTGTCGTGCCTACTATGAAAATCCCGAGGTCCAATCTGCCGGAGCAAGGTAATAGGATTGAAAACAGCCTCTCGAGACTTGTGTACCCCAGTTCGTCAAGGTATATGTTCTCGAGATGCATATGTTTAACTGGGAAGACCTGGGTGGCTTCGGAGACATTAATCTCAACAAGAGCCAGTCTTAAAGAACGAAGCAAGGGGCTAGCGACAAGTATATCTGCAAGCTGCGAGGCGGTTGGAGAGACACTAGATTGCACTGACTCTAGCTCTAGTTCAATAAGGTTGGAAAAGGCACTGCAGGTCCAATCCATGTGTATCCCAAGAAGTGTGAGTCTCTGAATTGGTCGAAGAAATTCAGAAAGATTCGGGTACGAGTGGGTAGAGCCACTGGGTAAACCATGTGTGGTCCGTTGACCTCCCACTGCAGTTCGAATAACAAGATTGTTTAGAGACCCTGGAACGCCGTGCTCTAGCCAACAGGTTAAAATCGAGCGATTAGTGTCACAGTCGTGCACAAAGTAATCGAGCGAACGCAGCGAGGGCATATGAGGTGCCACGAGCGAGGTGGCGGCACCCATCATCTCCTCAGTCATATTCGCTGCCCTGTCGAGGTCCAGATCAAGGGGAGCCCTTCCAACCCGAGACAGATAAAGCTCAGCCATTCGCAACCAATTTTCTGGACTTGCTTTCATCTCTCTAGGTGGGAGAATTATGTGACTCCAGAGTGAACCTGTGCCGATTGCAAGCTTGCGCCACAGGCTGCACACGCTCGCCAAAATCGTAGGAGATTCTGCGTTGCCACCAGATGATGTGGGAAGATTTGAGACCACGGTGAAGACATGGGTCATAAGCTCAGGTGGAAGAAGTCGGTTGATTGGAGCAGCATATCTGTTTCGCGTTTTCGACAACACAGCTCGGATATTCAGTAGGCGCCGTTCGTCGTGCGCGAGCGACTTCCCATCGCGTTCTATATTCGTAGCCACGTACTGGAGAATATATGAGGTGGAGCTTTGTTCGCAAACCAGATCTAATGCCACAGTTGCATGTAGTAAACGCTCGAGTGCGCTTGAGGCTTCGGCCCGAGCGTGTTGCCATTCTTGCAATCTTTTGGCAAGGAGATCACCAGGACGACCTTGCGACTGCCAATTAAATATTATTACAACTGGCACAATTACAGCCTTTTCTATGATTGCGCACCTGTTCATATTCATCTTGCATAGTGGATGAGGGGAGTAAGGCTGACAGTGTAGGAAAACACGAATCGGAGACACTTGATCACGTGCTAATAGTGCCCCGATACACAGACGCAAAGAAACCCCATTCCGCCTCTCGTTTTTACTCGAAGCGGTTTGCTGCTCAATTATTTCACATATACAATATCGTCGTCATCGTTTATTCGTGTTGGTTTCAATCCACCATCAATAAGCTCGCTTCTCTTCCGTCTGCCACCGGTTCGCAGCGATACCCAGGCCGTCAACCCCCATCAACACCGCATACACGAACCATCCACCTAACAGGTTTTGCCCGATCGAGACCGCAAACAGCGACGTAGCAGTTGCCGGTACGAATTCCCGGATAATGCTAACCGCTGTTTGCGAGACTCCGTTGTGGTGCCGAGTGAGGACTTGGAAGGTGCGGCGTTTGGACGAATATAATCAGACAGCCTAATTTACGAATCGTTCGCATGCAGCAAAGTAACGCGGAGAAACAAACATACTGAAAGCCGTTAATGCGGGGCATGTGAGTGCCACATGGATAGCCATTCCCACCCACATCCAACGAACCATCCCCCGACTCGCTTGTGCATGCATGGCGGGCAAGGTAAGTGTGATGAGTAGATACGCAACTGGGCCGAAGATATGTAAGCGCTTGGTCCCGAGCTGCTTGTGGATCGAGGTGAAGAAGAAGTCTTGAACGAGTCCAGTCGCGATACCTTGAAGACCAAGGATAAGCCCTATCGCGCCTGAAGCTAGACCTAGTCCCCATTTTTCGATAGGGACAGCAAAGACAACCGGATATCAAGTATCCCGTTGAGCGTAAGCTAAGAAAAATAAAGAAAAATGAAGGGCGTACAAGAAGTCTGAGATAAGTAATATCGCTAAATGCGAGTAATGCTAAGTTCGCAATGACGATACATGCGTATTTGATGGGTACAGAACGGATTGTGAGAGCCCGTCCAGGTGTAGAACAAGTAGGCCCTTGTGTCGTGCTTGGGCGCAGGACGGGTGTGCAGATTCTATAGTAATAGTTGTAAGTAACACCTCGAGTTCAGCTATTCATATAGATTTGCGTAATGATAAGAGAAATCTCATTTTAAATTTATACAAATGTGAATCACAAACCGCAGATGTATCTTTAATCCTCAATATGCAAATCTGGGATAACGCTTTCCATCCAGGCGCAAAGCGCCTCTGCTTTAGTTACCGGTCTCGCTCCTTTAGTTATCGGCTTCAATTTCCACTGCTGGACAAAGCAGTTGATAATTGTGATCTTTTGAATGCCGGATAAAATGATCATATCACGAAATGCCCCTTCGAACCCAATACAACAACGATTGAATTCTATCGCCTGGAGCTGGGAAGATATAGGTGGAGCAGCCTCAAGAATGGACCGTGTCAGACCGCTGAGCGTATGTGTTGGTAGCCAAAACTTGTCGAGAGTGAGCATGTGCGCGCACTCCGATGCCGCAATGATCGTTTGGGGCTCTAATGGTCCTGGAGCACCTCGGCACAGTAGTCGAAGATTTGAGATACGTAAGTGGCCCCAGTGAATGCGTAAAAGCGGCACTATAGCGTCAAACCAGTCTTCGGCGAAAGCACCCCTTGTGACGAGATCAAGGTCTAATCTATCGGAGGAAGGTAGTAGGATCGAAAATAACCTCTCGTAGGATGCATATTTAATGTTCTCTAGGTATATTTTCCTTAGGCACGGATGATTGACTGAGATAGCGGGAGTGGACTCTGAGGGTCTGATTAGCACATAGCAGAGCCTCAGAGAATAAAGCAAGGGACTGGCGGTGAGTATCCCTGCGAGTTGGGAACTGGTTGGAGATTCACCGGATTCCACGTGCTCTAAGACAAGCTCGAGGGGACCAGAAAAGGCACTGCAGGTCCAATCCATGTGTATCCCGATCAGAGAAAGGCTCTGGATTGGCCGAAGAAACTTGTCAAGAGCTGGGTACTGATGGCCGGAGCCCGCAGGCAATCCTTGTTGGGTCTGTTGTGAGTGCATTACTATCGTCGCTCGAATAACAAGTATTTTCAGGGATCCTGGAGTCCCGTGCTTCAGCCAACAATCGATAACCGAGCGATCAACGTCGTAGTCGCGCACAAAGTAATCGAGTGAATGCAGAAAAATCATATGGGGTGCTACAAGCGAGGTAGCGATATCTATCATATCCCTAGTTCCGCCGCAATCCCCGTCAAAATCTAGGCGAAGAGGAGAGCTACCGGCTCGAGACAGATAAAGCTCAGCCCGCTGCAACGGGTTTTCTAGACCTGCCTTCCCATTCCTGCAGGCAAGAACCACGTGGCTCCAGAGTGAACCTGTGGCGATTGCAAGCTGGCGCCATAGACTGCACACGCTCGCCAGAATCATAGGGGGTTCTTCGGTGCTATCCAAGGATATAGGCTCTTTTGAGACCAAGTCGAAGATGTAGCACAAGAGGTCAGACGGGAGTAGTCGGTTGATCGGAGCGGCATTTTTGTTTCGTATTTTTGGCGACACAGATTGGACGTTCAGTAGACGCGATTCGTCGCAGGCGAACGACTCATTTTCTGGGTCGGTAGCCGTAGCCACATCCTCGATGGCCGCAGTGGAGCTTTGCTCACATATGGGGTCCAACGCTGCAGTGGCGTGAGGTAAACACTCAAGCGCACTTGAAGCGTCAGCCCGAGCATTATTCCGTTCTTGCCATCGCTTAGCAAGTAGATTGCCAGGAAGGTCAGGGAACTATCAAAAATGTTAAGCAACATAATCAGAACCGTTTCTTTGAGTGCGCACCTGTTCGTGTTCGTGTCTCATTATTGATCGCGGAAACAGGCTGATAGTAGAGGAAGGCTCGAAATCGCGACTGTAGATCACGTGCTAAATATTCCCCCGCCTTACGTACGCTTGCATTTTGACTCCTATCCTGCTCCCTGTATTACTCGCTCATAAATCCCATATATTCGATAGCCATTCAGGCCATTTACGATTCTTCAATCAACCATCAATAAGCCCGCTTCTCTTCCGTCAACCACCGGCTCGCAACAATACCCAGGACGCTAACCCCCATCAACACCGCATACACGAACCATCCACCTAACAAGTTTCGTTCAACCGAGACCGCAAATAACGAGGTAGCAGTAGCAGGCCCGAACGCGCGGATGACGCTGACCGTTGTTTGCGAGACTCCGTTGAGGGTGCCGAGTGATGACTTGGAAGGTGCGGCGTTTGCGATGAATATAAGCAGACAGCCTAACACATAAATCGTCAGTATACGGTACAAGAATGCAAGAAAACACGCATACTGAAAGCCATTATTCCAGGGCAGGTGAGTGCCACATGGATAATCATTATCGCCCACATCCGGCGAACCATCCCCCGACTCGCTAGTGCATGCATCACGGGCAAGGTGAGCGTGATGAGCAGATAGGCAACCGGACCGAAAAAATGCAAGCGCTTAGTTCCGAGTCGCTTGTGGATCGAGGCGAAGAAGAAGACTTGAACGAGTCCAGTCGAGATGCCTTGAAGACCAAGGATAAGCCCTATCGCGCCTGGAGCTAGACCCAGTCCCCCTTTTTCGATAGGAACAGCGAAGACAACCGGCTATTACGCATCCCTTTGAGTGTACGGTAGGATAAACAAGGAGGAATGAAGGACGTACAAGAAGTCCGAGGTAAGCAATATCGCTAAATGCGAGCAAACCCAAGTTCGCAATGACGATACATGCGCGTTTGGTGAGTACAGAGCGGATTGTGGGAGCCTGAAAAGGTGTAGAACGGAGAGGCTTTTGGGCCGTGCTGAGTTCTCCTGCAGGTACAGCCCCTTCAGCATCGGGCTTAGGCGCAGCATGGGTATGAAGAGTCTAAAATAATCGTTGTCAATATCCAAATGTGTAAAGAACAACCGAAAACGACACTTGCTTCTTTGAGGGAAAACGCAGATAAGAGAAACACTCCACTCGTATAAGTAGCTACGAGGAGACACGGCAAGAAATAGGGGTATGTTCGCCAAAATGGGGTATCGAAGACCCTTGGAAAGAGTGAGGCCGGGTGGTTTAACATCCCACCCAAGAAGGGTCCAACCGTAGATCCGGTGGACCAGACGAGAGGGAAGAATGCAAAGCCTAAACGAATGTAATCTTTGAGTTAAGGTGAAACAAGGTAACCGTATCAGCTACATACATTGAGCCTGGTTTGTCTCGTCCGTCAATTCGATCGCCGTGCTTTTTGCAACTCCAATATTCCCCTGAGCGTTCCACCAATCAGCCACAACATATTTCGCCGAGAGAGGACTCACGTTTAATGCTCCCGCCAAAGCCCGCGTAATAACCAACTGGAGAAAGGTCTTGGACAACCCAAACGAGAAGATCGAAAGCGTGAGCCCAAATAAGCCGAACATGAGCACCGGACGTCGTCCTATTCGATCCGAGGCTCGTCCGTATTGAAGCATGAAGAGGCTTTGGGTAAAGAAAAAGATCGATTCCTGCGACATCAATCAGACGAAGTAAATGTATGCAAATAAAGAGAGAAACGTACGATTAACCCCGCATAGTACCCAACTTTGCCTGCATCCCCACCCGTGATCCCCGTATCATTCACCGCTCTCGCAATAAACGGGCTACGCTTGCCATCAGTTCGCACATCTCCTCTCGCCCTCCGATAACTCACTAAATGACAGTAGAAGTCATAGGCTCCGCCGTTTGTATCATCAGCAAAATTGCAAGTTGCTTCAGAGGAAGAGGCGTAATGGTTTCGTTCTGTCCCGCCAGGTGAACGTCGACATCAGTAGGAAGAGTCTCCCCTTCGAGATGCGGAGCGGGTGCAGGTACAAGCAGCGGACGTCGTTCTTCGTCGCCCATCTCCCCTTGTCAATCCTAGGTGGTCGTGAGAGTTGAAAGAGATCCCAAGGATAAGAATCTCATACTCGCATCCGGCTGCCATAAGATCCTATGAGCGCCCGCCCAAATCCCCCGCAAAGTTTGATGGCGGGGGGTCACATGATGGTTTAATTTCGCCCCGATCAGGATGCGGAGGCAATTTATATAAATTGGGCTTATACGCGCCATAAGAAAATTCTACTCGTGTTCTTGCTTCTGAACTTGGCGATGTTTTCACCCTTCATTTCAATTCGTTCTCCCCAAATTAATACAAATTGACCTTTCATTCCGCTTTTCCTCCGCTCAACCTCCTCGCAAACTCCACGAAGGCCCTGTCAAAGTCTATCAATATCACGCGCCCGAGTAACCCAACTGCTTAGGCACTCACCTAACGGGCCGCCCCGTCATGCCCTTCTCCTGATACGCCTCCGACCTTGGGCTCTCCATCGTCCCAGCAATATCGACATGCGCCCACCGAACCGACGGCTCATCCCCCTCAATCCCCGAGACGAAAGCCTTCAAGAAAAGCGCAGCCGTGCACGATCCAGCTGATTTGCCTCCTCTCTGTCGTATACAATTGTCAGTCGGTATATCAGATATGAATAGAGTGAAAACATACGTTGCACAGGTCCGCGTTGGAGCTGTAGATTTGAGGACCATAGGCTTCGTCGAGCGGCATACGCCAGAATCTGTCGTTTTCGGCTTCGCCCGCTGCGTATAGCTCGGACCAGAGCGAGTCGGAGGTCTAAATCGTCGTACCATTTAGCATAGAGGAGGTCGAATAATGAGGGAGAACTCACGCTAAATACACCGGTGAAGACAGAGCCGAGGGATACGTCCATAGCTCTGTTTCAATAGTATGTGAGTATCTAACCTTGAAAGATCAGATAGAGACATACCCGGTGAGAGTCGCACAGTCGACGATAGTATGAGGCTTAAATACGGTCGAACCATACCACAACGCGTCCGAGAGTACAAGCCTACCCTCAGCGTCGGTGTTATCGATCTCTACAGTCTTACCGTTCATCGCATATACCCTACCGATTATGATCAGAATGCATACTAGCCCGTCCAGACGAAACAGAACTTACACATCTCCAGGTTTAGTCGCACTCGGACCGGGCATGTTCTCGGTGAGCGGAATAAGCGTGACGAGGTTCAAGGGTAGACCGAGTTTGGCGATGGCGAGCGTGGAGGATGCGACTGCTGCGGCACCGCCCATGTCTCCTCGCATGAGTTTCATACCCTATTGGGAGAGCAGGTTGGATTACGCGAGGGCTAGGCAAGGCAAATTGGGATGAGACTTACAGCACCCGGTTTGAGGGAGATCCCGCCAGAGTCGAATGTAATTCCCTTGCCGACGAAAACGAGGGGCTGGGCGTCGGATTGTCCGCCTTTGTAGTGACTGAATGAAATGAGCAAGAGAAAGAAATGCTCCGTGAGAAGACGTACATTTCGAGGAATTTAGGAGGCTCAGAGGTGCCGTGTGTTACAGAAAGGAAAGTACGCTATAAAAAAATTAAGAATACGTCCGCAGGAAGGACGCAGAAGACTTACCATTCCCTGTTCCTCCGCCCATTCTAAGGAAGAGAATTAATATCTCATTTTAATAGTTAATTCACAACTCACCTTTCTCCCGAACAATCAACTCAACGTTCTTCACACCTTCAAATTCTTTCGCAATCCTCTCGCAGAATTTGGTCGGAGTAAGCATATTCGCAGGTAGTTCCATCAGCTCGCGAGAGAGATTCTGGGCCTCAGCGTATTGCACACCAGTCTCCCAATTGAGTTCGCTGGTTGATCCAGCATCGGGTTTGAGTACGTTTACAGCTGGAACTGCATCGTTCTTGCCGGTCTTGAGGTGATTGAACTTGAAGAGCGAGAGATGGGCACCGACGGCTGCGGATAATTTAGCTATATAAAGCATTACAGATTAAGATTCTCACCTGCAGCGTGGAGCTGATCTTTGACATCGATCGACACGGTCGTCGCGCCGGCATCGCGCAATTTCTTGAGTCCAGTTCCGACTGCCTTCCGGACGGGTTCGCTCTTTCCCGCCGATTTCGGACCAAGAGAAACGGCAGCAGCTATGGATCCCTTTCCGTCGACATTGTAAAATAATCTAGTCTCTCCAGTCTTGTCTTTTGGGCGGGCGCTTGCCCACAAGTCGGGCAAATTGCCTATGAGGCCGGAAGCTGGAGCGGCGGGGTCGATGGGAACGAGGAAAGCGTCAGGGGAGGACATGGCGCGAGATGAAGAGTGGATTCGATGTGAACGTAGATTATATGCAAGTGGGGCACGGGGCACACGCCGGATGAAGAACATCGCAGTCAGGTGGTGGCGCGAACCACATGGCCCGATTCTGGACCCTGCCGATCACCCCTACGCACGGACCACCCTGCACGTATAAATACCGGCCGATCCTGCACCTCCAAGTTCCTCAGAACATACTCAGCTAGGATCTATTTATAGTTTCTAACCGGGTCTTGCAATTTCATAATTGCCACTTCTACAACCTCAGTCGATGAGATGATGTCCCAGCTCGAACCGAGATTCATGTGGCGCGAGCTGCATTCGATGAAGTTCTGATCCCAGATCGGGGGCTGAGGACACATGTCTGATGGGTTTTTTTTTCTCGGCCCTTCCAGGCCTAACCCTGTACTTAGCCAGTTCCAGTAATGATCACTCCAATCAGCCGTGTTTGTACCGTATTTATACAATAGTCCGGCCCGATTATTTAAACTTGCAGCGAGCCAAATTTCTTCTTCGTGTTGTCTTTCCCCGCTGCAGTCAGTCCCCTCCCCCGTGATATGCACACTGCGCCCGCGACCAGCGACTCTCAGACTACACAAGCATCCAGTGAGCATGACCCGCTGCTCCTCCGCCGTCCTCTCGAGCGCAAGCCGCCCACCCCACTGCCGAAGCAGTTGTTTGTGATTCTCTTCCTCTGTCTCGCCGAGCCCATCACATGCACTGTCATCTAGTAAGCACTGTCAGCGTCGTCTTCGTTTTCCGCGGGTCAATTTTTATTGACTTTTTTATTATTAACTACAGTCCGTTCATCACTGAGCTCGTCAGTTCGCTCGACATCACCGGCGGCGACGATCGCAAAGTGGGCTACTACGCGGGATTAATTGTAAGTCTCACGCCACTCACTCCAACCTACCTACTCACCTCGGTTCCCAGGAATCCATCTTTTTCCTCACCGAAACATGTCTGATCCTGCAGTACGGCAGGCTGTCTGACACTATTGGTCGTCGACCTGTCGTCCTGCTCGGGCTATTCGGCCTGGCGTTGAGTATTACGTCGTTTGGGCTCGCCAAGTCGTTCTTGGGGCTTGTTATCTCGAGGGCGTTGAGTGGCGCGTTGAACGTAAGTCCCTATCTTATCTTTATACCCAGTCCGATCTAACACGGTTACAGGGTAACGCAGGAGTTATCAAAAGCATAGTCTGCGAAATTACCGATGAGACGAACCGAGCTCAAAGTGGGCCTCATTTCCTATTCATCTCGACATTCCCGTCTAACTTGTCCCAGGTTTCGCTCTCCTCTCGGTCATTTGGTCCACTGGCTCCACGCTCGGTCCTCTGATCGGCGGAACGCTCGCCCACCCGTCGATCCACTTCCCCTCGATCTTCGGCCACCCCGTGTGGCGTCGTGTGCCCTTCCCAACCCAATCTGGCTTCTGGACCGAGTATCCGTACTTCCTGCCATGCTTTACTGCTGCGGGCGTAGCGATCACCGCATGGTGCGCAGCGCTCATGTTCCTCCGCGAGGTAAGCGTTTTCCCATTCATTTGCGCCAAAGATACTGAATACACATCTAGACTCTCCCCGCCAAACGCATCCATCTTATCCGTAAAGCGACGTCCGAATACGGTACCATCACCTGGGAATCCGATACTCCACCTCCTCCGCCCCAACTCGGCGGCCTCAAATCGGTCCTGACCCCACGCGTCCTCTGGGCAATCGCAAACTTTATGCTCCTCGCGCTCGTCGACGTCGCCTGGGTCGTCCTCCAACCGCTCGTCTTCGCCACTTCTCCTGCTCTCGGCGGTCTCGGTCTTTCCCCACAGACGATCGGGCTCGTCCTTGGTGCACAGGGATTGCTTGGAGGTGTGTTCCAGGTGCTGGTGTTCGGGAAAGCTCATGCGCGGTTTGGGGCCGTCAAGGTGTTTAGGACAGCGTTGATCTGCTATGCGGGGTTATTCGCTACCTTTGGGGCTATGGTATGTGTACAGGGTGCATGGATGTGGGCACTCATCGTACTTCATATTCTCCTGTCTTGCGTAGCCAGTCTCGGATTCAGTACGTCTTCTCGCGTCTTTCATACCAACTCGTACTAACCTTTACGCCAGGCTGCATATTCATCCTCGTCACGTCCTCTGCTCCTTCTCCTGCTTTACTGGGAACAACCAACGGTCTGGCACAAACCTCGTGCAGCTTCGTGCGCGCCCTCGGTCCGGCTGGCGCAGCGAGCTTGTTTGCTTTGAGCGGGGGCGGGCCGATGGTGTTCTGGGTGTGCGCGGGGTTCGTGGGAGCTGCTCTGGGCGCAAGTTTGGGGCTGGTTGAACAGGAGTAGGAGTGAAGCTGGGGTTCAAGTTGTGGTGTAATGTAGCGTTGGGGAAGTGTAAGTTGACGTTCGTTTCAGTGGTAGATATTTACTTGGGATTAGTCTACGGATTGTTGTATGTTGTATCTACCACGAAATACACTCGTTTTGTTCTGCACTTGGATGGCGGTGCGTCAGCGACATTCTACAGTCCCGTTTTACGAAATCAAGACGACCGAGTACTCTAATATTAGAGTAATTTACGGATTCGCATCGGGTGTTCGCAGGGAATGCATTAGATGTTGCCGCTACGTTCGCTACCTCATGCTGTACTTTGCGGAACTAGTCACTGCAAAACTCAACGAAATTCCAATTTTTGGAGAGGGGGACATCAGTTTCCCTGGATCTCGGGTTTCAAGTTCCCTATCGAATGTATGCGTCAGTGATTAATCTCTCTCAGACATCATTGAGACCACGATAGGCCTCGCGATTTATTCTAAGCATATAGGTGTATAAAAATTGTACAAAAAGAACGGTTGTAGAAAACAAAGCGATGCAAAGCAAAAGGACATTCATCCGTCGAATAAACTAATAATGCTACAACCTCAGAGATCCTGCGAGAAACCAACCCGAACCCACGCATCTACAACCCTACTATCCTCAAACACGCAATTCGCAAATCTGACCAAAGGATTGGCCGGGCCTCCGCATCGGCTCGACTCCAGATATCTTGCAATGTGCGGAAGGCGTCGTTACCAGCCGTGTTAGGTCGAGTGCACTCGGCGATATTGAGCATCCGCCGACTGATTAGGTTTCGGTCGCGTTGTCGTTGGCACCCTACACCAGCCTATTGGGCAAGTTTCAGTTCATCTGTTGACGTGGTACGGGTCTGATATGTCTCGGTCCACTTACCATGAGCATTGGAAGAAGCAAGAAGGCGTCCGGAGTACGCCCAGGTTTTGTCCCTTCTACGAGTTTGATAAATAATTTGACGGCCTTTTCAACTCGGGGGTCGGAGGTATTAGCGCCGCACAATCCCTACACGATTGGGTAAGCAAAGGCGAGACCACAAGGACGATGATAAACGTACCATATAGAGATAAATATATACAGCCTGCCGCCAGCATTCCTGGACCACCAATCTCGCCACAGTCAAGGAAGGATTTGAAGACACTCCAGGGATGGCTCTAAAATCCTTCAGCTCCTTCTCCAGATCGCTAATGACTTGAGGGTCCACCTTTGGCGCGAAATCGTCGCGCAGCATATTCATTTGTGCTAACATCAAAAGGAATTGGTCGGGCATCCCATGCAGCCATTGGAGACCAATATCGTCGTCAAGATCCGTGATTGAGTCACAAAGCGCTGGGTCATACGAGACGTCGTAACGGAAGATCATAGGTCGGGAGTTGCAGACGCTGATCATTATGTCAACGGCAACAAAATGACGAATGCTGATGTCGGGGTGAATCAACTTGCTCGGCAAGTAAATAGGACCTTCAGGCTCCAGGCAAGCGCGACGGAATACAGGGGCGATTTCCTGTAGAAGGGAGATCGTGGTTGATAATGGAGATGTCAGGCATTGAATCGCAATTAACTATCCACTGGTTAAGTACAGGGTTTTCTGCAACGATGGTTGGCACCTACCTCAAGAGTGTCATTGACCGCATCCAAGGCCGCACTGTGGTCCATGTCAGTAGCAGAGTGCTGATTAGGCGAGGCCAAGGCGATGTTGGTGCGAACACGGCGTTGAAGCATAGAAATAGTCGGAAGGTAGGTTCGGTTCTCCCACTGGTTGCTCCCGAGCAATTTAATTACATTCGCAATCAACGTGATGGTTTGACGAGAGTCCTCCGAGTCAGTGTATCGCTTGGTAATCCATTCTTTCGCTTTATGTGCCATGCGTAAAGGTTCAAATACCGTATGTGTTATCCATTTAGCGTCTGCACAGCAAGAGGTCATTAGCTTCCGTCAACCAACGCAGGCTAATTGCTTACAGCTGTGAAGGACAAATGGTAGGGAATTGCTCTGCACGTTGCTATCCAGCGCAGGAACGCGAAAGATTTCCACCACTCCCTCTGGGTCTGATTCGTCGCTCGTCGCCGAGGATTCTTCCTCTTGCTCGACATCTGGTGAGGGCCAAGAGGATCCACGCGAGCTCGGGGTGTCGCATATTGATCGAGAAGGTGCCGGAGAATTGGTTTGTGGCCCACCAAGACTGAGCAACGATTCCAATAGGCTCGCCTGACCGCTGGTCAGGCGCGTGGCGCTAGTACTGGCGGGGGGACCAGCCGCACGGAAGGGGACGAGGCCGTAGCCGCTCGGGTCAGGAGTTGAAGCAGGTGTTAGGAGGGATTGATTGGATAATAGCTCGCTAGTAATGACCTGAGTCTGATCTGGTGGATTGATCGAGGGAGTATTCGCCAGATTTGTCTCCCACCAGGTATTAGCGCCGTCATGAGGATCAAACAATGTGCTCGTGGTCGAATCGGGCAAGAACGAGAAGTCAAAGACATCGCCAGGGATAGAGCTAGTGTGACCAGAAGGAAAGTTGCTAGGATAAATATCTCGTGCCGACATCCATTGAGACGACGCCGAGGCGTGAGAGAGGTCGTTCCAGGCCGTAGGAATAGGTGGGAGGAAAGACGATGGCAATGAAACGGCGGGCGTGGGGGGGTCTATCGCCTGCTGACGAGAGGGCCCCGCCCGAGCTGGTGGGGATCTAGATGAGGCACGGGGGGCGGGCTTTGCCCTCGGTCGGATAGATTTATCTTTAGGGAGGTCGAGATAGGAGTATCCAAGGCATTCCATACCGGCACGGACGCAACGGTCACATATTGGACGTTTTTCATCGCATTTTTTCCGCCTAGAAAACGACGCAAAATTGGAGCCAAAAACGACCAGGGATCGACAAGACACACCTGTTTTTACAGGTCAAACACCCGGTTTTGGAGCGAACTCGCATTGAGGCCATTACGAGCTCCGCAAAGGGTTGTATGAGGAAAACAGAAACGTTGAACTAGATAACCTGGGTCTTGCTTGCTATCCGCCACACGAAAAGTGTTAGCCGTGGGCGTCGTCACTCCCGGCTTGAACCACGTGACTCATAGGCTGAGATAAAATCATAAACACTAATAACCTTCTGATGGGTTGCTTTTTGACTCGACTCAAGGAAGATCGTTTGATTTCTTAGAGTGATCTTTGGTCTTATGCGACTTCGCCAACTCCGGGTTGAACCAGTCATCGCAACTTGGGAATTCCCCTGTATCTTCTCGCATACACATGCTCTTGACCAAGGTATCATTTCTTATACGTCCATCGTCAAGATTTCATCATAAAAGTAATCATGAAACAATGAAATTTGATTATGCACATCCTTCACTCCACACACTACGAGCCAAACGGATACTAGAATCGCTCCAAGGGTTAGTGTCGTATCAGGATAAATGGTAAATCAAGGAATGCGTACCTGAACAGGAGGTGGTGGTGCAGGTTCGTCGTTGGCTGCTGCAGGCTCCCCAGACTGCGCTCCAGCCTCGGCAGTTGCAGGTGCGGCAGCGGCCGGCGCGGGCGCTCCAAACGGCTCGATCCAGTTGATCTCCTCTTCTTCAGATTTGTCTAGCAGCATCACAATTCCTCCACCGCCGCGTCCGACTGGTCGTACAGGCTGGAATCGTCCTTCGGATGGGAATGCGATGAACTGAAGCTGCACAGGCGTTACGCGGGACAAATTCGTAAGGGTCTCGGATGTTGCTGCACGTTTCGGTGTAGGCGCCGGCACAGGCTCGTCAACTTTCATCTCCTCGTCTTGAGGTGGCTTCTCGACTGCAGGATCATCCTGAGAAGAATTGGTTGGTCATTTGTCGAAATTTTAAATAGGCAAAACATACCGTCTCCATTCGCTCTTCGCCTCCGGACTTTTCTTTCTCTTTGGTCCGTTCGCGAGCCTTAGCCTTGGCTGTCGTTGACAGCACGGCGGTAGCAACCTTCTCCACCGTTTCTTTGGTTGGCGGCTTGATTGGAGCGGGGTATGCAAATAGGGCTGGACGGGCGTTAGACACGAAGTCGAACGACGGTGTCTACTCTCGAGTCAGCACCAAACCCCACAATGACTCAAATTGCTCACCTTTAGCTCTTCCGTAAGGCCGATGATACCCGTAGGCTCAAACGCCAAGCACGCGCAATGCGCCAACGGATACCAATACCAAAACTGGCAGAACAGTACCATACCGACGAT
>JANWGL010002103.1:0-12261 GCA_025200755.1 Ceratobasidium sp. C01 | reverse complement strand
GTACCGTCAGACTCTCCAGGGGGCTTGATCCATAGGATCGCGTCGATCAAGGGGCTCGCCGTATTTGCTGTGGGACGTTGACCAAGCCCAGCAAACTTGTGAAGTCGTGAGCAATGTTGTATTCGCTCACGAACGGATAGAGTCAGGCGTACCTTGAAATTGCACCAGTCTGACCCACTCCTTGTCACGTTCTGATTTCCAGAGCGCCCTTGGTCCTGTATATAGGGAGTTCCAGCCCAATAATGCGTCAGCTCAAGACTAGCGAATCAAAGCGTAGGGCCTCTACGCACAACAACGAAGTGAGCTGGATAGCCGGCTTGGTCAAGGTATGGCTGAAGGTTGTTGTAATAGGTGGTTTCCACGTCGATACCGTTATAATTGCTGACGTCGGTCGAAATACCACGCACTGCGGCCGTGGGGTTCAACAGCTTGGCGGCAGCGTAAATATCACCAAGGAGTTTGGCGGTAGGTCCGAGACTCTGAAACGGATATGTTTAGGGGGAAACTAAAAGAGAAACACCGGGATACTTACATCTGGCCAGCCCAACCAGGTTGCGTGCGCACCATCCATGTAGATGCTCACGTTAGGTAGGGCGCCCAGGACAGAGATAGCATATGCCAAGGACCGCTTATGAACCGGAGCAGCGGTAGCACAGAATGGAATACCTTGGTTCGAAACCACTGAAAAAATTCCAAGATTCTTTTTTTAAAAAAGTAGAGATCGTGGTGAACAAATTGGTACTTACTGTTGCCAACCGAGTCAGGCTCCAAGACAATAGCAACGGATACTCCCGGAAAGGCTTGTATTTGAGCTTGAACGGCCCTAATATACTCTTGATACTTGGCTTCGCCTAAACGTGAGCATTCATGGGGGATATACTATCAGCGACAACATAATTTATCCGAAATTGATAACTCACCTCCCGCGGCCGAGCTGAATTCTCCAGCGGAGGCTCCAGCCGCGCAGTCGCGGTCCGGAAGATCATATACCACAATATTCACAACTAAGTACTCCAAAAAGTTAACTTATGGTCATAAAATGACTGGTTGATGACTTACTTTGCTTTTTACCAGTTGAAGACTGGATATTGCTAGCGTCCTGGAGGTGGGTGGCAATGCCTGGGACGGCTGCACGTTCCGCGATCCAAATACCCACAGGTACATTGGTGAGCTTAGCAACCTTGGCAGCTAAGGCGGTATTGCCCTCCGAAACGAGAGCGTTGTACTCTGCCTGTACCTGTGCCTTGTAGCGGGTGTTGGCATAGCTGTTAAATGTTGGTATAACCTCGCTGATACAAATACTAACAAATCACGCACATATTCTTTCCGGCGAATGGACCGACAGTTGGAACACTGCTCGCAGATGTGGTGGTCATCAAGGTTGAGGTAGTTGTAATGGTAGTCGCCACCTTGGAAGTAGTGGTAGGATTCATGGTGGTACTTGCTATATCAAATATATCAATAATATGTCTAGCAATGGGATGTGAGATCGTCCCCACCAGGAAGGCATTGATAATAATAGTCTAGAATTCATGTGTATGTAGCAGAGTCATTTGGTGGAAGAGTAATCATACCGTTCAGCTTTTGGCACGATGCACCTGCTACGCAAACTGTCCCACCTAACAGAGTCGAGGAGAAAAATAAGCGCGTTTTCAGTATTACGACGACGATGCCACTTTACCCGACCAATTAATCCCACCACATTGCGCATACATCCCTTGCTGGGCTGCGACACCGGAAGCCATGGCGGCGAAGGCCAAAGTACCAACAGAGACAGATCGAAGCATGACAAGTAGGTTAGAGAGCACACGGGGCGGAAGAGGATATATTTGCCTACCAAGATTCATTTGCCTCTTATACCACTAGCCCCAGGGACTAAAGCCCTAATGGGGGAACTAGGTGACTCATTGGCAGGCACCAAAGACTAATTGAACATCCAGAGCGAGTATGCCACATCACAGCACACAGATTTGCGCTTATAAATCAGTCATATGCTGCACATTCGGAAGGAAGAAGCCTATAGTAGGCCGATAATGTTGCGTTATTGATATCGAGAGAAATTGTACAAATTGACACTACGGCTCCTGAACGCTGTAGAGAATTTTCGAGGAGAAAAAATTCATCGACTACGCGATACTTCGGGTAAGCATAGGGTACGATCGGCAACCGGAGATTTTTCTAGCGTATTAATTGTTAGAATAACTTCCATCGTATTGGACAGCAAATCCAAGCTATAGGCGTTAACATTGGAGGTAGGTAACCGCAATGGGGACGGAACATAAGAATTCTTGATTATTGATATATTAAGTTACATAACGGCCTCCCTCCCGCGAATGGCCCGAGGTTTAAAGGCTAAACACATTGGTACCGCTCACACGGTGCCTTCTCTAGCTGTCATATGATTAGATTTACTCGGCGAAGCTTCGATCGTTATTTCAGTGCCCTCGGCTATAGCCAGCTCTGTACCACTATAATGTCCCACGTACTGTATTTTATGGGAGCAGTCGAAGATTTCCAGCGCCATTAGACGCGTGACTGAGACTTCGGTGTCAGAAGCTTCATAAAACCCAGACCAGGCGTATAATCCATACGGTCTGGTTACCACAAACGGCTATGTGAGACCGGTGTCCTCTCTAATGTTACATCCGTGACATCGTGTTATCTGTTGATTGGACAGCACTCATGAGGCGGAGAGCAGGGGTGCTTTCGGCGGGAAGAGGCAGAAGGATTAGGCAGTTCTTCGGGTGACTGGGTGATCAGATGATTGACTTATTTGTTGTTCCATCATTCACTTGTTTGAGTAATTCCTTTTTGGAGAGGGCAGTCACTTATGGCGCCCGAAGAGGTTTTTTTTTTTTTTTTCAATCGAGCCGCATACAAACAACTCCCCATCAAGGTCTGTAGGACACGCGTTTGACGTGAATTGCCGCTAAATTATCACTTCACACACTATTGGCACCAGGGCTAGCACAAGAAGGTTACCTTGCTCAACAAGGTTTCTCTACGGTTATAATGTCGCATAGCAGAATTCACCACATTTATATGTATTTATCATTGGGATGGGTCTGATTATTCCCGTCTGTGTGCCTTCGTTTCCTTTTGTTCCTTT
This sequence comes from Ceratobasidium sp. C01, assembly GCA_025200755.1. NCBI lineage: Eukaryota > Fungi > Basidiomycota > Agaricomycetes > Cantharellales > Ceratobasidiaceae > Ceratobasidium > Ceratobasidium sp. C01. The sequence goes on along the minus strand of JANWGL010002103.1, from coordinate 9,152 downwards.
TGCGAATAGCCACCACACCACCCGGCTAACGCAGCCATATTGCTCATCCGGAGGCGACAGCCCAAAGTGCTTACGTGCATCGTTCTACAAGCCTCCAGCTCATTCCGTGTTCTAGAGCTTTACGTGGACAGTATTTTTTTCGTACTATATTTGTACAAGATTACCTTGCTTTTACCTTGCTTGCAAGGTCTCTCGCGGTCAAAATGAGACACCTAAAACCACAAAAGATTTATACGTATTTTTTTCTGTTGACCCATCGATGTAAATCAAAGCTTCTATCTCTAATCGGCTTAGTTTTAAAGTGGTGCGATCTTGCGGCCGCAGAGACAATTCCTATTTTGCTATGCATAGTGCTATTCCAATCATGCTTGTGATCACCCGGATACGGTATGTGATCCCGCATCGCGGCCGCGCTGTCTCGTTTAGTAATGTATACATTGGTTAAGCTATGCTTGGTACCTATAAAGCTGTAACATGTAAACAATCAAATGTAATGCACCATAGATTCACCAAGGAATCTGCAGACCTTTGTGTGTCGGTTCCCAGCTTTGTTTTGGAACGTAAATGTTTGGGACATGGGGATGGTTCCGATCTTACATTTAGCTCCTCTGAGAAAAGGTAGCCCTCCGGGCGGCACCTTTCCGTGGTGCGTAAGATGAATCGCGAATGAGTGATTGATGGCTCGCCGTCTGCGGTAGAACTAAGTAATAGGTCCAACAGATCTCTGCAAGAGCCTACTAGTGCATATACGCAGTTAGATTGATTTTACCCTATGGGGAGCACTCCAAGTACCGTTGAGTGCTTGCGAGATTAAGATTCTATTTGAGTGAGTATGATGATACGGAACCCTCAAGAAGAATCGAGAGCCGTGAGGTGTAGCAAGCTCAAAAACAAATCGCCGTTGTTGGTTGGTTGAGTGAGGTTAATTGTGTATGGGCACAGGCTAGGAGGAAGCAGTGGGGCGCTCAATGTGCAGTGTGCAAGGACAAAAATTAGGATCTGGACATGGACTTCGCAGTGTCCCTCAGGCTTCTCCCCACACCCCGGGAGTGTGAGAGACAATTGCTCTCGAATAAGTCTAGGTATATACAACTCTACATCTACAATAGACTTGGAGCTCTCAGTACACCGGATTTAGACAGTGTGAAATAAACGCAATGCCATTAAAAGTGCAGCGCTAAGAGCCAAAAGATATGGGAACTCGAGATAGATCAGGAAACCAGTGCAATGAAGCGTCTCACATCTACCTGGGATAACGGAAAGTCATAAATAAAATCGGTATAATAGGTGACATACATGCATTAGATGTTAGTTCAAGCCATTGTATGCACAGTTGTATGACCACTCGTCGCGCCCGATGCAATCGTAGGGCACCCTAGATGAGCAGAGCATATAATTACATTGTATGATTTGTGTAAAGTGAGAGGAATGAAAACCAGACGTCACTTATGAGGTTCCGGCTGAAACTCGGTTCAGTTTCTCCTGAAAATCGAGGTATGCACTGAAACCCAGTTCCTCCGTAGCTTCTGAAAATCATATTCAGCTTGCGGGATTTCAGTAGCTTTTTTAGTGCATTTTCTCCTGGGGATCAATGGTAGGAACCCAGTTTAATAGCCAATTTTGTCAGCTATTCTTAGACTGTGTTCGGTGTCAATGCAATGCTGTATTTCATTGTTTGGTATGTAGGTACATCATTCAATAGCTCAGCCTTAATATGAAGTATGTGTAGGAACATTTTGTACAATCCTCCATTCGTTCCTAGGTATCTTTAATATGGCCTTAGCATATAGTGGGGTGTGCTGCATGCGGAGGCTACAATTTACCTAGTGCCCAGCCACGCACTTCTCCGCCTTCTATTCAGGTCGGGACCTGCGTGTATTAAAGTAATTAGAGTACGTAGGATTAAACGTAGTACTTATCAGTGTGGCCACACCTCGCTGTTATAGATGCGGGTGGCGGTTGTAAGGAGTTGGCCTTGGCCTCGCGTGTGCAGAACTTTGAAGTCGAGGACTGTCCCATCGACAGATAACACGATGCCATGTGGTAGAATATTAGGAAGACCTTGGTCCCACCTAGCCGATTGCGATCATTAGACCTTGTGGATTGCGCACGCCCTCAGGGTTCCTCAAAGTACTGGCCTTTCGGAGCCCACCGACTTTAAAATATTGGTCTTACATGTAATGGTATTGAAATTCTCTAACGGGTCCCGTAGGGTTCAGCGATGGGACTTTGTACAATGACTCTTTGCTGTGATTGATATTACTATACCTACTTGGATGTCAGCACCCTCATCGGCAAGGTATGTGCCGCCTGGCGGCACTCCTCGAGTATTAGATATAAGGTACAAACGTGCAACCCGGTCTTAAATAAGGTAAATCAGGTAAATGAATGCAATGCGCGGTGCGGGAGGCAATTTAAAAGTACCATATAAAGAGCACGGAACGCATAGCAGGACAGGAGTGTCAAGGCGTGTTGTATACATTGGAGACCCGGGCAATTCGCCATACAAAGTCAAAGAGCATATGATATGTGCGTACATCACTCTAAGTTGTTGTATGCGTGCCCTAGAACTCCAGAAGCATGTACGCGGGGAATGCGGATTCTGAGTAGTGTATCGTTTGGGGCTGTTCGAAAATGTGACATAAGGATGTTTGTTCGATCAGTGTTCAACCTGTGCTCGGGTATTCGGAGTGGACGGCGGCAAGGCCACCCGGGGGTAGCGGCAGCTCAAAAAGAACGATTCATGAGCAAAGCGCAAGGGTAGGCGGGCCATCCCCTCGCGCAGACTACTGTAAAACAGAATTGGCGAGGTAACAACTACCGAAAAAGGAGTGTGGAGGGTGGCAGACGCATACAATAGAACTCGGGAAAGACCAGAAAACAACGTGAGAGAAATAGAAAAGAAGCATGATTGAGAACAAACACGCCACCGTCGGCGTGAGACCGAGAAAAACGAGGACACTTAAGTAGCAAATTGAACTAACAAAGAAAGTAACAGGGCGGGAAGTGGTGGGTAGCGCGAGAAACAAACATGCCAATCACAGGGGCAGACGCAAACAGAAGGATTGAGTCAGTATGTGATTATGGTGTTTGTTATGAGCCGGAGATGGCGGCGGCGCCAACATCGCCCAGGCGACTTACCTAGCGCGAGAAACAACTAAAGCCAGCGGGCGGTGGTAGTACGGGATGCGATCCTGTCGTTTCTGCACGTCGGTATAAGAGTGAGCGTTTGCGTGGCGCATGCAAACAATGACATACCCCTGATGCCCCTATTGAGGTCCCAACCCCTATCGATTATTGTGCACAGACCATGCAAACGACAAGAGAATCAACGTGGGCGATCAGATAGCCAAACAACTGTCCGAGGCGAAGAACGTAAAGTCCTGCGAGGAAAAGCATGAGCATGACGACGCATACATGCTGACAAGCGCGGCGCTTCACGAGGAGGTAGTGGTCTCGCACGCGTAGAACCCGTGAGACTACGCCAAACATGGATTTATTATACAATTCGCGTTTGGCTAATTCTGGTTTGGAAGGGTGCTCTAGTCAGATAAACCAGACTCCCTCACAAGGAGAATAAGAACGGGAGAAAGCTTACGTGAAACATATTTGGTCGAATTTGACTCGATATATCTCGACTAGTTTCAGTCCTCGCCACGCATGCTCCAAATGAAGGTTAGGATGTCACTCGATTTTAATCAAAAACACGCCATAGATACAACGACAGTTCAAATGGTATAGTCAGGCTCGAATCCCAGATAGCAGGTGTATTCCAATTAAAGCGAGGGACTCGCATACTGGACCTATGTAGGGCAATTACGTTAGGATCATCCATGCGTGCATACTACTAGATTACTTACAAGGTCCAAAAAGTACGCCTGGAACCAGTTGCCGGCCTCAGGAGCGGGCTTCTTCGCGTCGTTGAGACCGCAGGTAGAGTCATAGCGCACCGCACTGGTGTCAGAGGTACCATCACTCTCTCCTCCAGGCTTGACCCAGACAACTTGGCTATGGAGACGCCTTCGTTTAACGCTAGACATTGGCGGAGGGAGGTGTAACACTTACTCGATGCCGGTGACAGAACTGGAGCCAGGGCGGAGACCGAAGCCGGCACCTTCGATGTTGCACCAGTTGCCCCAATCATCACGGATGCCCTGGACACCGGAGCGTCCCTGGTCGACGATGAAGTGAGCTATATAAAATTAGTTGAGCAAGACATTATGCAAAAGTCAATTATAATGGCTCACCAGGGAAATTATTTTCCTGGAGAAGAGGGATAAGTGCGGAGATGTAGTGCTGTTCATCGTAGTTCGGGTTCGAGGTTACAATCGGGTCGGGCTTGTCAGCGACAATAGCATTATAATTCGAGACATCTGTACTAGAATTCAGTGTTGTCAATAGCATATAGTCCCAAACAAATACTCACTAGTCGCCAATCCGCGGACACGATGGTTTGTGCCAGCCAACTTGAGCAGGCCACCAAACAGCTGAGCAGCTGGCGAGATGTTCGCGGGCCATCCGAGCCAACCAGCGTGCCCAGCATCGAGGTACAGGTACAGGTTGGGCTGGTTAAGTTTCTGGATTGCGTAGACGGTCATGCGGCGATATACGGGATCGGCGGCCGAGCAGCGAGGGTCGCTCAAGTTGGTCACCAAATTGCCCAGAGAGTCGGGCTCGACAACCGCCACAACGCGGACTTGGGGGTACTCTGCCATCGGAATATCAGTTTAGCGACTTCAAACCTGTATCAGACTGCTTACTAGCGATCCAAGCAGCAATGTCATCAATGTACTGCTGGTATAGAGCCTCCCCACCGTTTGCAGACGACAACTCTCCGTTCGATGCCTTCGCGTGGCAATCACGATCCGGAAGGTCGTATACCACAATTTGCACAAGCTGCTTCTTGCCGGTGCTCTCGTACTTGGCTTGCGCATCTGCGAGGTACTCGCCAAGTGTGGGGACTTTGGCTCGGACATCGAACCACGTGAAAGTCGGGATGGAAGCTACCTTGGCAGCCTTAGCAGCAACGCTCGCGTCGGAGATGTTCTTGACGGCTGCTGCGACTTCGGCGGCGTAGTAGGGCGAGAGCCAGACGGTGTAATCGGAGGTATATGGGTTATCCGAGGGGGCGGAACCGCTGGAGGGAGTGGAACCAGCGGAGGTAGTCGTGGTGGTGCCACCGCCGTTACTCGTCGTCGCGGTTGCGGTTGCGGTCGAGATCGGAGTCGAGGTTGGGGTTTGAGAGACGGCGCTTGTGGTCGTGGTGGGAGCTGCCGCACCTGTGAGGTTTGTCAGCAGAAGCCCGATTGAAGTCTAAACGTCTATTTTACCAGGCAAGCACTGGGAGTAGTAGTCTGAACAATCAGGGTTAGTCACCGGTTATGATAGCCTAGCAAACCGCTCTCACCGTTGGATTTCACGCAGGTCGATCCGGACGCACAAGTAGTCCCGCCTAAGAGGCGACGCGTTTAGCAACCTAAACCGCTCTCACAAGCAATCTCTTACCAGACCAGCCAATTCCTCCACATTGAGCATAGATCGGCTGCTGGGCGACGACGCCGGAAACAGCACAAGCAACCAAAGCGCCAACTGCAACGCCCTTGAACATGGTGGCGAAACAAATAGAATATGAAACCAAGTCTACGAGGTACTGCCCTCCAGAGCGTCTCGGGCCCTTTATATAGGCCAGTGCTGCGGTGCTTAGTTACATTGGCATAGCATAACATCCGAGAACTTGAGATGTGACGCATGAGAAATAAGCGGCAGAGTGCTTGGTCGGGCAGAGCGGCGCAATGCCGGACTCACCAGCTCCAGCTGGTGCAATTCAATAACGCAAATTTCATCGACACCGAACGAGAGTACAGTGGTGGGAGCAGTAGACCAGGTAACGCCCCAGTAGATAGACGCGCCCAGCTTCGGCCAGAGAAGATGAACTGTACGAGAAACAGTAGCCAGTGTTCCTATGAGGTTGTCCTTATCGAGCCGAGTCGTTGGTCACACGGCGCAGAAAAATGTACATTTAGTAATTAACACCGCCCACAGAACACATGTGCAAAGTCTTGGCGGAGGTTTCCAAGGGGGTATCATTCCTTCGTTCGCGTGAGTCTTAGAACGCAAAGACGTAACACGGTAGGGTTAGAGAATTCCCGGTTGGTCCGAGGCGTGCAACCAACGTACCAGTCGGCTCATATAATATTTCCGGGAGAGCGACGAGTATACATTGATGAAAGTAATTCCCCGAAGAATCGAGCGGGAAGTCCGAGACACATCCGACCAAAGGACACAGCTGACTGGAGAGATTGAGTGAGCGACGGGCGAAGCGGGCAGCTTCCATGTTGACGTGATTATGGCGCCGAATGAGTGCGCGTGTGACCCGGCGGAGTAATATAATAAATGGTACTGTCTAGCTCCGTTAGGGTTACCGTTACCGTTACACATTTGGGACAAAAGCAACGAAGTACCGAAATATCCGTTCCGATATCACATACGTGTACTCTGTGCGACCTTTGCGCTTCGCCTGCGAAGGCAAGTTACAGTCAAGCGCTTCCTAGAATTCCTGATTAGCAAGAGATTTCCAGCGGCGCTTGGTTCATCCAACTCAACTCACCCCCTCGAATAATCAAATAATACCCGCCAATCCCCACCACCGCATCTCCCCGGATTCTCCGCTTTTGCCGCACGTGCCGCAAGGAATCCAAGAACGTAGTATAGTAGAATTATACACGTGTTCGTACACCCAAAGATGAAGATATATGACGAGAAACAACTGAATGGTGGATGGAGGTACACTCTGATACCTATTGGACGAGAAGGGAAGGGTAGTTCACCGACTTGATATTCGTGCGGCATCGCGGCAAAAAGTCGCATTGATTCGACATAGTTAGCGCCCTTCTTCACCAAAATCAAAATCAAACGACCACTCACCGAAAAACGCTAAAAACAAACTTTCTCAGTGCAATCATACGTCCCCACCCTCCAACCACCTCAAACACCAATCGACCACTCAGTCCCAATATATGTACACCATTTTGACTAGTCGGGTTCTCCGTCAGATCGACCTTTCATCCTGGTGAGATAGTATTTTGCGCCGATTGCCGGAAGACCTCCTGCCTCAGCGGTGTAACGCTCTAGGCGTTCTCGCCGAGCGTAAAACGTTCAACGATTAACGATACATGAAGATACGGTGTCGATGATATGCGCGTGTGTGGTACTGTAGTCGTCATATAACTAGCCACGCGGCGCTTGCGCCGCGTGACAGAAATTTCCATTTAGCCATAGCCACCGAGCTTGGAAACGTGTGTGACAACTAAGCTTGTAGCCGCAGTGTGCACCCCTAAGACTTTGGGATCTTACATGTAAAAAGGACCATATATTTATGTATTTTAACCGCTCCAAGACCAATTCGCAATGCCAGTACAAGCTAGACTCTGTCAGCTTGGAATTGGTTTCAAGATCGCCCTGATACTGTGCTTAATGCTTTGCGCCTTGCTTCATTTGGGGGGTTAGATTTATCGTATAGCTCCCTCACCAGGGCCCAATCCCGCTCAACAGTACACGAGCGATTCACGGACGATGTCGCATTTGCCATTTCAATTGCCACAGGTTCTCCCGACACACCCTCAACGCCGGTTTTGAGGAGAGCGCAGATGGCCCCAAGTACGATGATGATTACGCCATTGACCCTAGTGTTTTATGTGACATTTGTAGCACAGTCTCCTCATTGCTGCCGCATATTTCTGTTGACTCTGATGGAGATCTTGAGTATTCTGGTGATGAAAACACTACGGATGATGATTCGGAAGGTGAATCGGACAGTGATTGCTTCGAGTCTGAATGATCGGATTTTCATCTCACAATCATTATCTTATCTACCTGGCACGCAAACAGTGTGACCATTAATCTTACTCTAGCCACTAGTGAGGAAATGTGACGTTTATTCCTCAAATTTTAGCCACAGCTATGCAAGATTGTGACGTGACGTGTGGCTACTTATATGACGACTACAGTACCCTACGAATGCCAAAACATCTTCGCTCAGTCTCCTGCTGAACTAGAAACTCCGGATGCCGAAGCCAGTCCTAAGCGTAGAACCATCCCGCTTGAGCTGATCGATGTTTGGGTTCAGGCTTAGTAGTACGTGAGTCTTAGGTGCGTAGGCATGTATCAAGAGGTGGCGGGCCCTGCGGTAGAGGTGGTCAGTGTAATTGGAACCCGCTCACCAAAGGGGTAAAGAAGAACACTGGTAGAAACGGCACAAAACAACTGCTCAAATTCAGCCTAGAGAATTTATATATCCTCCCGCCAGTTCACCGACCATCTCAAATCCTATAAAGCCTCAGTTCGCCTAGGGGTGTGTCTATTAAGTCTTGCCCGCTACTTGGATCGCCACGTATTTAGCCTCAGGCGTTGCAGTTTACCTCCGCGAATAACTCCCATTATGATCGAACTTTGGCTAGAAAATACCCGGCTGTTGAGGTTATCTGATCAAGCACATTTCGGTTAAAATCAGCCCGCACCGCGCAGACCGCATAAGAAAGGGTAAGAAAAATCATATATGCCGTAGATACAATGACATCCCAAAGACTATAGCCAACACTACGTCATAGACTATGTGTTCTCTTACTTAAAGTGCGGGGTTTGCGTACTTGACCTATAAAGAAGAATTAAGTTAAGATCTCTCTATATGCGCACCGCTTCACTCACGAGGTCTACAAAGTAAGCCTGGAACCAGTTGCCGGCCTCAGGAGCAGGCTTCTTCGCGTCGTTGAGACCACATGTGGAGTCATAGCGTACTGCGCTGGTGTCAGAGGTACCATCACTCTCCCCTCCAGGCTTGACCCAGACAACTTGACTATAGACGCCTTCGTTTAACGCTAGACATTGGCGAGGGTAGGCATAACACTCACTCGATGCCAGTGACGGAACTGGAGCCAGGGCGGAGACCGAAGCCGGCACCCTCAATGTTGCACCAGTTGCCCCATTCGTCACGGATGTTCTGGACACCGGAGCGTCCCTGGTCAACGATGAAGTGGGCTGCGTAAGGCAAGTTAGGCGATATGATATAAGAGGGACAGCACTGATAACTTACCAGGGAAGTTGTTTTGCTGGAGGAGAGGGATGAGGGCAGAGATATAGTGCTGCTCATCGTAGTT
>JANWGL010002097.1:0-21989 GCA_025200755.1 Ceratobasidium sp. C01 | reverse complement strand
AAACTAATTTCTGAACGTGCGATAATGAGGTGACAGCGTCACTGCGCCCAAACATCTAATCCAAGTGCTACGGTTGACAGAAATATCGCATATAAGCCTGCTTTTTATGAGCGTCAACAGACAAGAACCAGGTTAACTCCAGTATCAATCATGGGCTTGAGGTGCGTTCGTTGCGGTATGTGGCGAACAACCGTAAGGAGGCGTTTCAAATTGGCGGATTTCAAGTCGCGCCTTCTGGTGGCGTTGAAGATTAGCGCCCAGTCTAGTTGCAAGAGCTACTCTTTCTCCGATCCGATCATCATGCTACTACCGCTCGAGGTACTTGTACTTGTAGCGGAAAAGGTCACTAAGAAGAGAGATCTCGTCAACTTCAGTGCTACTTGCTCTCATATTCGCAATCAACTCACTCATCTGATATACAAAGATGTCCATTTACTTTCCACGAGCCGCGTTCTCTCATTTTGCGACACTATCAACGCAAGGAGCGGGCTTCGTGGGCCTTTGGTCCAGAGGCTCGTTATTATGAGGGAGAACCGCCATGATATCCCTTCGCCTAACACGGTATTCGCTCTTCGACACGCTTTGATCTCGATGTCAAACTTGCGAGAACTGGCCATTTCAATTGCTCCGGACAGACTGGGGCCCCTATTCCGCGAATTCCCAAATGCTTTCCAGTTGAATACCTTTACCTCCCTGTTTTATGATTCGGCGGAATTCTTTGGTTTCTTGAGTTCTCAACCCTCCATCACCCATCTAACGTTCATCGGTGACTACAAGCGAGCGAACATTCCCAAGTTTGGCCGGCTCTGCGGAGACAGCAACTTTTTACCGAACCTGGAACACGTTACCGGGCGTTACATGTTTTCTTTACTACTTGCTCCCGGGCGACCACTCCAGTACGTCGACGCTACTTGGGAACCTGGTGATCTTCCATTAGAACGCCTATTTTCCATTTTACCGCAAACGTCATGGCCGCTATTATCGCTTTCTCTGGGCAATTCGACTATTGTACGCGGCCCAACCGTATGGGAGGTCCTTGAGAGTCTTCGCCCCACAAATTTAGCATATGCCCTGCACAAACTACGCATCTTTGAACTCGCGTCGGTACGCATTTCGCTCTTTTTCTAGAGATACTCTCTCAGGGTGACCGCAGTCCTATAACATGCAGCTCGGCAGGGCTGAATCGTATTTGAGCGAGAAAGCGCACCAACTTCAAGGCTTCATTTCTTTGCGCAATTTCAGTATCTCGCTTGAACCATCCCACCCCTGGAGTCAAACAACTTTTATAACGAGATTATTGTTCGGAAGGATGGGACTTCTCGCTGCATGGAGAAAGCACTGTCCGAGCCTTCGCATGGTTGTGATACATGGGGTTGAAATAAGTTAGGGTCTATTTTGGGACTGAGGCTCGTCTCTCGGAAAGCATTCTCTGTGTTAGTGTTACGGCTTATGGTGTCGCTCGTTTTATAGTTATAGCTCAATTCAATCATACGTGGGCGAATCCCCATACTTTTGATGTTGAAAATCTCGATAACTAAGACGCCGTAGCTCTAACGTTTATCATCTCAATAATCCAGAAAATAAAGCGTTGAATTCATTCATTTCTTTCATTGGATAGTTCTACCTCTCGCTACAACTCAAGCAACCTAAACAAGCTCGTGGTCATAGAGCATCACCTTTTTCAACGTCGGACAAGCTGCCTGCCAAGCTGAGAGTTCGCCCATTTCTCCAAACAGCGCATCTCGCCAATCAGCAGGAAGCCGCTGCTTTGGGACAAGCCCCATAGTATCATCCCGTATCGGCACCTCAAATCGTTCGAGCACTTTGAATTTTCGTCCAAATTTTTGCGCCGTAGAAGAAAGGTAAGGGAACTCCTGTGAATGCCCAAGAAGGGTCTGTTCAATGGTTCAAAAGTCAATTTCCCATCTCGCACAATGTAAATTATAAAACTGGTACTCACCCCCTCAACATCGTGCAAGATCAGCACGCGCAAGCTACCAGGCACCTTTGTCTTGCAGACAAAGTCCAGGAACTGCCAGCAAAGAATCTCGTATGGCTTCACCCGCCGGGTCATGAGCTCGAGCGACTCGAGGGGGACGCTCGTCTTTCCCAGCGCCTTGGCCAACTGCCTGTATTGATCTTCTGGGAGCGACGGGGCGACCAGGCTCTGCGTAATCAGAACGCGCATGACTGGTCGGCCGGGTGCGAGCGCTTTGCATTTCAGAGGCCCCGCAGCCAGAACTCTAAGATTTGGTAGGAATGATGGATCTGGGGCTTTCTGGATTACGGAGTCGGGAACGTGGTGACGGCGGTGGGCATCGGGAGGAAGGTCATCGTCCAAGTCGGAGTCGGAGTCGGAGTCAGTATCGAACTCAGAATCAGAGCCCGAGCTACTATCAAGGGGGGGATCGATGCGTAGCGTATGTAACGCCTTTTGGCCGTCCAAGAATTGAATGAAAGCGTCACCAGGGAAATGGGCGGTACCGAGCGTATCGAGCTGGAAGGAGACCTCCAGACCGTCAAAGACGCTCGATAGCCCGTCGCCATATGCTAACATCAACGAGCGAAGATTTGGCAACCGACCGAGCGCATCCCGAAGCCCGGAGACAATAATATCAGTCCATAGCGGCACCTTAGGTCCAGGCTTCGGTTCTTTGAAAGGGTGTAGACCGAATGCTTCCATGAGCGCGCTGAGGTCCTTCCCATCCCACTGCGGGCTTAGTGGAAGACACTTTATGCGGAGATCTTTGACCACGAGACCTAGATCATGGTTCCCTTTGATAGCTTTGGAGAACGCAGAAACACCGTCAAGTAGGGTGATATCGCAGGTCTCGTAGAGGATCGGCAGAATCATATCACGGGTGCGAGTGTCAAGCAGACAAAGTTTGGCGATAACCGCGGGACTAGTGATATAATTGAAAATAAGTAGCAGAAGCTCCGGAGCTATACGTTTCGACTCCATGATTGTGGTGGTGGGAAGGAGGCGAGGGTGGTCGAGTGGCGGCGACCAGAGGATTATATGGGGAAGGGGGCTTAGGGGTTAAGGGGACATCGACTTCTGTTCGACTCCTTTCTCTCGCCTGATTAAGCATGGAAATTTACAAATATAGAGGCAGCGAACTTAGTTCTAATATTTGCCACAACACTGTCAAGGGAAGAGCTACGACTAACAGCACCATCAGAGGTCGTCAATCCATTACATAATCTACAGCGCCTTGAGATTGGCGCCTAGCTTACGGCATGATAACAGGAGCCACTCTTCTTCGATCTGGTATTGGTTCACGATGCTCCTACCACTCGAAATATTCTTACTTGTCGCAGAACATGTTCCCAAGAAGAGAGATCTCATCAACCTTAGCGTTACATGCTCTCAGCTTCACCATCTTCTGCTCCATCTAGTATACAAAAGCGTCTACATGTACTCTCCAAGCCTTATCCACTCGTTCTGCAACACTACCCATGCGGACTACAGATCTCGTGGGCTTTTTGTTCGAGATCTACATCTGAACGGGGGATGTTGTCTTGGTCTCAACGCAGTTTCCTCCCTTCGACAGGCTTTAATCTCAATGCCAAACTTACAAGAACTATACGTGGGACATGATATTGGTGATCTATCGCTCCTGTTCGGCGAAGTTCCAGACGCTTTCCAGCTGGATATTTTTACTTCGCCTTTCTGTGATCATCCGCAATTCTTGGCTTTCCTAAGTTCTCAGTGCTCCATCACCCGACTCAGGTTCACGAAGACACACGAAGAAGAAAACCTTACCAATTTCAGCCAATTATGCGCAGACAGCGATTTTCTACCGAAGCTAAAATATGTGACTCGGAACTACAAGCTTTCTCTACTTCTTGCGCCTGGGCGGCCAATCCAGCATTTCGATGCTTCCTGGGAATATCTCCACCTCTCACTAGAACATATGTTTAACTTTATGTCTCAAACTTCCCAGCCGCTTCTATCGCTTTCTCTGGGTAATTGCAATTATGCGGACGGTACAACTGGATGGAAAATCCTTCACAATCTATACCACGCGAAGCTGGCGCATTCCCTACGAAACCTAGTTGTATTCGAAGGTACAACGGTATGTATTGTACTCATTCTTCAAAAACATTTGTTTAGGATTGTTTCAGGCTTTCAAAATGTACGACAACAGGGCTGCGTCATATTTGAGCAAAAAAGTGCCTCATCTTGAGGGCTTCACCTCTTTGCGTAGCTTTGCTATCTCACAGAAACAATTCGCTTTCGGGGAATATGCTTACTCTGCTCATGTAACGAAAGCCTCGTTCGGGGAGATGGGAATTCTCGCTGCGTGGCAGAAGCATTGCCCGACTCTCCGCAAGGTAATGATATACGGTGTCGAGATATGTTAAAAAATACTTGCAGGGTTTATTCATTTAAACAAATCACTTCAGCGCTTGTTGTTTTGTGGTGTGGCGCACTTTCGTAAATGTATCATGATTCAATCTAGTACGAGCGTGCCATACCTCCCAACGTTTTTCATTCCAAAAGAATAATCAAAGTCTGAGCTTGTTCATTTGCTCCATTACATAATTCTACCTAAGAAACAGCACAAGCAACCTAAACAAGCTCGTTTTCGTACAGCGCTACCTTCTTCAGCGTCGGACAAAGCTTCTGCCAAGCCCATAGCTTAGCCATCGACCCAAACATCGCATCATATCCCTCCCAAGGCAGCCCCAGCTCCTTTGTGTGGATTCGTCCTTGAGTATCATCCCGTATCGGCAGTTCGAACCGTTCGAGTGCTGGGAACCTTTCACCTAAGATCTGAGCCTTGGTCACAAAAAACAATGGGTCCCACGAAAGTCCACTTATGGTCTTACCAACCGCCCAAATATTAGCTTCTCATATCGCATATAGGAGGCGATAAAACCATCACTCACGGCCATAGTATCATGCAACACAAGCACACGCAACCCCTCCGGCACCTTCGTCTCACATATGAAATCAAAAAAGCCCCAACACAAAACCTCAATCGGCTTGACCATTCTACTCGTAAACTCGAGTTGCTCGATTGGTACGCTCGTCTCACCCAGCGCGTGGGCCAAGTCTCGGAACCTTTCCCACCTGAGCGGCGGAGAGCTCACGATTTGCGTGATAAGCGCCTTAATAATCGGTCTACCAGGCGCGAGTGCGGTAAATTTCAGCGGACCGGCAGCCAGGAACTTCAGATTGGGTAGGAAAGATGGGTCGGCGGCTGCTTGGATCACGGAGTCGGGGACGCGGTTACGACGTAACCACTCGTCACTGTCTTCGGAGTCGGAATCAGAATTACGAGAGATATCAAAGTGCGCATCGATGCGAAGGGCTTGGATCGACGGTTGGCTCTTCAAGAACTGAATGAAAGCGTCACCGGGGAAATGTACAGTCCAGAGCGCTTTGAGCTGAAATGGCGCCTCCAAACCAACGAAAACCTTCGACAACCCCTTCCCGTAGCCCAGTATCAACGAATCGAGATTCGGTAGCAGAGCGAGTGCATCCCGGAAGTCGGAAACTAGAGAAGTAGACCACAGAAGTATGCCCGAACCCCACCTCGGCTTGTAATAAGCACGGAGGCTGAGCAGGTCCATGAATTCGGTGACGCCTTCTTCACCCCACCTAGGACCGGGCTGTGGGAATCTCATACGGAGGTCTGTGACGAGGGGACCCAGAGAATGATTCTCTTTAATAGCTTTGCAAAACGCGGAAACGCCCTCGAGTCGGTTGATATCGCAAGTTTTATACAGGATAGGTTGAATCAAGGCGCGAGTCCGAGCGTCAAGTAGACATAGATTGGCGAGAACTGCTGGGCTGGCAACGTACTCGAGAATAATTAATAGCAGCTCTGGTGCTATATGTCTCGAGTTCATGATCGTAGTGGTAAGAGTGAGGCAAGGGCAGTCGGGAGGCGGGGGATTAGACGATTATATATATGTGGGCTAGGGGGCTTAGGAAGCCTCGACTCCTTTCACTACTTGGTGAGCATATCTTACGACTTATCTAGAATATTTACGAACTCGGAGGTGGCAAATCCAGCTCTGATATTCGCTACGGCAAGATAAAGGAGAATCGTGACCATATGCGGAATTATGCCATTGAGATCTAATCGAGCCGGTGACTAAGCATAATCAAAGTCTCAACTTGTTCAGTTATTTCATTATACAGTTCCGCTCCCAAACCAACCTAAACAAACTAAACTAGCTCATACCCGTACAGCATCACCTTCTTCAACGTCGGACAAGCAGTCTGCCAAGTCCTTAGTTCAGCCTTCGACTCCAACACTTTCTCCCAAAACACTTTAGACACCTGCTGATGTGGTGAGAAGAGTCCTAGACTATCATCTCGTATCGGCACCTCGAATCGTTCGAGTGCTTTGAACTTCTCGCCTAGAATCTTAGCCTTAGAATAAAGAAAGTTGGGCTCTCTCCGAACTTCAGCAAATGTCTATTTACTCGACAAAGATCAACCTCTTATATTCCACATTGGAAACAGGAAAAGCATCACTCACGGTCATCGTATCATGCAATACTAGGGAACGCAACCCCTCAGGTACGTTCGTCTTACACACGAAACCAAAAAATTCCCAACACCAAACCTCAGCCGGTTTGGCCATCCGGCTCGTAAACTCGAGCTTCTCGATCGCCACACTCGTCTCGCTTAACGCATTCGCCAGATCTCGGAACCTTTGCCGTGGGAGCGACGGAGGGGTACTGCTTTGGGTAATAATCGCATGAACGATTGGTCGACCGGGCGCCAGAGCTGTGAATTTAAGTGGACCCGCAGCTAAGAACCTCAAGTTGGGTAAGAAAGATGGATCGGCCGCCTTTACAATCACAGAGTCGGGAATGCGATTACTATGTCGCTGATCATCGCCGTCGTCGTCGTCGTCGTCGTCGTCGTCGTCGTCGTCGTCACCGTCGTCGTCGTCGGAATCGTCGTCGTCGTCGGAATCAGAGTTCCGAGGCACGTCAAAGTGCGCATCAATGCGGAGAGCCTGAATCGACTTTTGGCCCTCCAAGAACTGAATGAAAGCGTCGCCGGGGAAATGAACAGTCCCGAGCGCGTTGAGCTGGAACGGTGCCTCCAAGCCTACGAATACTTTCCATCAGCAAAAAGGGGGTGTCTATGTCTCGCTGTGTAGACCCCATGTAGACCGGTAGCCGGGGCAGGCTTCTCCCATTATGTAGCAGTTATATGTGGTCAATGTAGACTCGTGTAGACCTGTGTAGACCCCGGGTATGTCCATGTAGACCTGTGTAGACACATGGAAGGGCTGTGTAGACACATGTAGCCATGTCCATGTAGCCGTGTGTAGACCTATGTAGACATGTGTAGACCCTAAGGTCCAGGGCCTAGGAGCTACTAGTAGCCATTAGGTAAGCAATCAAGTCAAAACCACATCTCTAAATCCTAGTTTTCCCAAGGAGACCATTGGATACCTCAATGATACCTTAATCCACATTTTCATCCTCATCATGCCATATATTTACTAACACTTTTTTTACATTAGGTACCCTGCTAATATGCTACAACTATAAGGTGGTACAAAGAAGAGACATACCCCCAAACCTTGGATACAGATCAACTGAACCCAGCAGCTAAATCCTTCTTGATCCCATGTTAGGTAGTTCATTCAACTCACAGCAATGCAAGCACATGATTAGGATGAGTTTACCATTAACCCTAACTTGACAAAACAAAAATAAACAAAAAGCGAAAGCATATAGGCAAGAAAATTACTGGTTAGCCAAATTATAAGGAAACAAGATAATAAACCAGATCAGCAATGGGAAGGAAATTACATAGCTTGAGGCTGGTCTTGAATCAACTAATCAGAGTAAATGAAAAGGTAGAATAGTCAGGTAAGGCATTAAAAAGAAGCAGAAACAATCAATGATACTAGTAAGCACGTTCTTTCCCCTTCAAATGAGCGGTCCAAGCTCTGTCGCGCTCATCATCCAACATCCTACCATCAACCTGCATGCTCCCGCCCTGATGTAAACAGGTGTCTCAGTTTTGCGCGTACGAACAAGACCAATTCATCTACCACTCACATATTGTTGATCGCCCCCACCAGATTGATAATCAGCGGTGTTTTCGTCGCGGTCTTGAAATCAGGTTAGTCAGAGGTGTATTTATAGCCTCGATTTGGCAAAACGCTTACCATAGTCGTCCCCATAGTCATCTCCATATTCACTAGGATGGCGACGGTCGAAGTCAGCGCCAGGATGGGCGCCCTGGTCATCATAGTAATCGCTCCCATAGATATCCCCCTCATACCCATAGCGGCTATCAGAGCCAGCACCACGTTGTTCCTCCATTCGGTAATTGTTGTTCCTACAATGCTTGTCAACACGGATTATTTGATATTTATAGCCACCCCAACGTACCTCTGGTCGATTCTGGTGGTCGGATTATTGATGTGACTTCCATCTGATTCGTAGTTGTCCTCGTATTCAACAGCCCCAATCGCATCGGGCGCCGGTTGGTCTTCAACATCAGTTTGCGCATTATCCAGTCCAATGTCGGCCATCTCCGCCTCCCAAGCAGCAATCTCTGCCTCATCGGGACGATCAGAACGAAGGTCGTTCTCGTCGAGAAGGTGACCTTCAGTGTCCGCCTCGAGCAGTGTTCGAGCGGCGCCACTGTGGGCACTATGCATATACCCTGATGAGACACTCAAGGTTAAGAATCAAAGAGATTCAGACGTACAATCCGCGTTTATAAAGTTGCGATCGCACAAGAAGCCATCGATCCGAAGACTTTCGGATGAACCGGTGAATATTGGTCAAATGCGTGTCGTAGGCCTTTCGCTGCACCTCGAAATCCAGGTGTTTGTCGTCGTCCAGAATGCCAGATTCGTACCGCTCAATTAGGAACTGAACCTAAAATTGAATATTAGATCGTGAACAATTGCTCAAGCCGAACTTACAATTGTGCAGAAGAAAGAAACCAATTCCGGTTGAACCTCGGTAAAGTATTGAGGGAATCGAACGCCGATGTCAGTTTTGTCGTTGAAGATACATACATCCATACATCGTTGTATGATAGCGTGCTGAAAGCGCCCCTGCCCCAGTTGCGACCCGGGCTGAGTGGCCAGATTGATCAGTAAGTAGCTGCTTATGGATCTTGAAATCGCGTCGAACCTTTGTGTGAAGCCCGTTTGGGCATAGGTCCTTTACGGCTTTCTTCAACTCATCGCGGTCCATGTCACCTAATTTAAACATGTATTGAACATGGTCTTTGAGTCTGGTTCTCATACGGCAACGATAGCTGCAAAGCCGCGATGTCATCTAAAAATGTAATCAGTATATACCTATGATAAGTCTTCCAATTCCATAACTCACACTTTTGATGTGACGGTCGGTAAGAGGGAAAGCGTCCGCATCGACCTTATACTTCCGGCATGCATTGGACCAGGCTTTGACTCGGCGCTCGTCAAGAATATCGACATCGGTCTCGTACATCCCGTACGAGGCCATTTGAGCAATATAATCGTATCCTGCCCAAGTTAAAATGGTCTTTTCAGCACCTACATAATCTCCAAGCTTCGGGCGATTCCTTTGACGAGGCTAATGAGTACCCACGTTAGATACATAAGGTGGAATAAATGCGTCAAGACTAACCGGTTTCTTGTTGGATACCTGCACACGATCCTCGTCTGCGATTTAGGCAATTGCCTCAGTCAAGTGAGCGATAGACTGAAACCAAAAGATACCCTTACCTGTTACTTCTTGATCGTCTTCTTCCCCTGCGGTGAACATATTGTTAGAACAACGGAAATAAATTCAGTGTAATTATCACTCACCTAGCTCACTTTGCTGTTTCCTTGCAGTAGTTCGATTCGTCCTAGATGCTGCCCTGGCATTCGAAGCATTGGAAGATGCGGTTCGTGATAGGGGAGGGCGTCGCGACGTGTTGGAGCTGGGTTCGCCTCTGCGCTGCGGTACATGGTTGTCTGTGGGATACGGTGCGACACGACGCGACGTTGATGAACTCCTAGCGGGCAGACTTGAAGTACTGCTCCGAGATCCAGTCGATGAGTCGTTATGGCTTCTGCGGGTCCCTTGAGTTGGCTGAGTCGGCTTATTCGTCGTATCATTTGTCCCGGGGTAATTAGGGCGGGTGTTTTGCGGGAGTGTCAGGGTAGCGTGCGCATTAGCATCATATCCTTGGGGATGTGGCTGCCTGTAACGTGGAGCTTCGGAGGGAGCATTCGATCCAAACCGGCGCTGTGAGGTGGTTGGATGGGCACTTGGCTCACGGCTACGCTGAGACGGATTGTAGGCGGCTGGTACCTGGGATGGAGCTCGCTGTCGGCGAGGCGACCTTTGAGTAGATGGATATCCACGACCGGGGACGACAGATGGGGCGCGAGAGGCGGGGACATAAGACTCTTGTCGCTGTTGAATGCTTCGAGTGTCGTTGGGAACCGTAGACTCGGCCCGCATGTCGAAATGAGCCATGCTTTCAGGCTCCGGTTGAGTTTGCGCATAGTCTGTTGAGCCACCCGAAGTCGAACAGAGAGTTCTCGATATGGGTTGCGATTGCCGGGGGCCCTGCGATTGAAGATTGGTTGGTCCCTTGGCTGCGTGCTCCGCCACAGTAAAAGTTCCAGTGTTTCGTTGAGCTTCCTGGCCTGTGCTATTCAATGTCATCCTGGTTAGCACACAGGTTTAAGGGAAATCTAAAATGTAAATTACTCAACTGGGAATTTTGGGAGGCCGATCCTGCTCTAGCGCGCTTGCTCAGGTCATCGCGCTCGTTTTCCGTTGGGCGTTTCCACAGATTACTCTGTGATTGCGAGGGACGAAGCTGACCAGCTTGTGATGACGAACCAGAGGACTCCCCAATATTGGGATTGGGCAAGCGTTTTATCTGACGAAAAAATAATCAAAAAGCATCCCCATAAGATCTGGTTGCACCCACCACAACGGACTTCCGGCCTACTGGTTCCTCGTCATATCGGCCGGTGTTTGCGACGTGCTGCTTGGTAACCTGGGCATCGGACGCCTCATCTTCGGAATCCCAGTTAGGGTCAGAACCTAGGAGCTTCTTAAGGTCGTCGTAATCCTCGTTCGCTAGGTTACTGCGGCCATCCCGAATACTGAGAAACCTTATCAAGCGCTGGCGCTTCCACTCTTCAATTTCGACGTCATCAAGGATTGGATCACCAGCTGTTATTTCATATGAGCAAATTAGGCAATATCTAATGATGTACGTTCGAATTGACTTACTTGATTTGGGTCTGGTTCTGGGCGGCGACGATGCCGCCTCCACGATTGGACTTAATGGTCGACCATTTGAGGTGTTGGCGTGAGCTGCTTGTTTGCGAGTTGGTTTTGGGGCTAGTGTGGGGAGTTCGGCAATCGGCTGCTGGCTGGGTAAAGGAGGTGTTGCGGATTGTGCCGACGCCGCAGTGACTGCGCGCTTCTGTTTGACTGTTGAAGCATGTTGGATATCTTCACGTCTTTGGGCAGCTGCTTGACGTGAATCCCCTGAGGTAACGAATTAGTTAACACCTGTAAGAGGGCGTGAAACTGGTCGGCTACATACTGTACTGTCCAGCGCGAAATGTAGGCACTTTATTTCTCTGGCCACGTCCTTCAGACATAGGGGGGAATAATTGTCGAATGGGAGGTTACAGTTGTGGTCGAACACAAAGTTCGAGAAGTCTAAAGGCAAAGACATTAGTCTGAAACAGGACCCTGAGACCGCCCCTCGTTCTCGACCTCATCCATGGCTCGTACGCACCAAAGGAATTTCTTTTACTGCTCAAAATGCCCCAGCAAGTTCAAAACTCGAATTGGGTTAAATATTCATACCATGAAAAAACACCGGGCGACTATCCACGTCTTTGCGCGACGATCAAATCCTCGCCTTATCCACTCGCGTCCCGACATTTGCAAGTACTGTCAAAGAGTGTTTGAGAGCGCTACAGGGCTTGTACGACACCTTGCGATTGCTGCTGAATGTAGAATACAACGGCTTCGAAGTATAAGCGAATTGCGGCCAACGGGACCAGGTAAGTTGAAGGGAGCGAACCTATTCTGCCCTATGCTAATACCCGAGGAAAGTTGCCAAAATACAAGATGAAGGCGACTTCGTACCTACAATCGAATACGACTTATTAGGAGTTCAAGAGGTTCAAATGGGCGAACTTGAACCCCCGCAAATGGGATCGGCAATCACCTCCCCCGGTCAGGTACCAAGCGATATGCCGGATATCTCATCTGGAGCACCAGCGACTCACGTCCTCCCGGGGCCAGACCGGTATAACTATAACGTAATACAGCCAGTTAGCGAAGAGCGAGGGGGGGAGGGTGCCCCTAGGATACACTTTGATGAGGATCAAGGTGTGTGGGTTGAAGAATACCCCAATCTCACGGCGGGGATGCCGATCCGAATGGCGACGGAGGAGGAAATGGTAAATAAAGTTCTGGGCGATCCAGGAGAGATCGGCGAGCTCCAGGATCCGAAGAATTTCGAGATTGCCGAATTTCTGCTACGGAGTGGCTTGAGTGTGCAGGAGCGCGAGCGATTCTTTAATTTACAAAAGGTAAGTCATGCGTATTTAACCGATAATATATCCTGGCTCACAAGGAGTTAGTTCGAAGGGCAGATGCCCTGGACCTCAAATGCAAGTATGATGAAAGATGTCGCTAAGTTACGACATGGAGCGGGCTGGAAGGTCACACAATACGTACTTGAAGGTAGCAAAGGTACCGAGACCGTCGACTTTTGGCATCGGAACACGGCAGACGTGCTCCAAGACTTATTTGGGGACATATCGTTGAAAGATCATGTTCAGTATCGCGCGGAACGACACTGGGCTACACCTCAGCGGAAAGTGCGAGTCTTTAGTAACTCTTGGGCATCGGATCAGTGGTGGGAGGTCCAGGTCGGTCTCAAATTATTCAGACACATAAGCATTATCAGCTTATCCAACCCTAGGAAGCAATCAAGGACCCATATGCGACGCTAGCACCATACATCATAGCCTCAGATGAAACACCCTTAACAGGATTCTGCGGCAACAAAAAGGCTCACCCAGTTTATTTCTCTGTCGCAAACCTACCAAAACATATCCGTCGCACTCACTCTCACCGCGCAATGGTCTTAATCGGCTATCTTCCCATTCCTGAACTCGGCTGCGAACCAAACCAGCGATTATCTCAGGCTCTGCGGTGGAAACTGTATAACGACTGTATGCGAGACCTTATGAAACCTCTCACCGATGCTGAAAGAACCGGCTTGGAGATCATCTGCGCAGACGGCGGCGTTCGTCGAGTTTATCCTACTCTCTCATCGTGCATTGCCGATTACCCGGAACAGTGTCGAAATGGATGCACCATAGGCTCCTATTGCCCCATATGCTTGGTTCAACCAAACGAACGTGGAAACCTGAACCCGAACATCGCTCTTCGCAAACAGCGCGAGACACTCGATGCGATTATTGAACATCGGATGGGGGGCTCACCAAACTTCGAAGACTTTGGATTACACGATCAGTGGCCGTTCTGGAATCGACACACTCACATCGATATTGCCACGATTCATACGCCGGACCTTCTTCACCAGGTCTACAAAGGTGTTTTCAAAGATCACCTGATGAAGTGGCTCGAGAAACTCCTTGGAGTCCCGACAATTGACTTACGATACCGGCTGATGTCTCGTCATCATGGGGTCCGACATTTCAAAAAAGGGGTCAGCAAGTTAAAGCGCGCAACTGGTCGCGAAGCAAAAGAGATGATGAAGGTATTCTTACCAGTCATCGCTGATGCCGGCCCTCGCGTTGTTGAAGCGGCTCATGCGCTCCTCAATTTTATTTACCTTTCCCACTCTTTGTCTCTCACCGACACTGAGCTGGCTGAAATGGACAAGGAGTTAGCGATATTCCATCAACACAAAGAAGTATTCGAAGATTATCTCAAGTCCGAGCGCGGATTTCACAACATACCGAAATTCCACATGCTTCAGCACTATACGCACTCGGTCCGTCGACTTGGGACCCCGGATGGGTTTAATACCGAAGCACCGGAGCGTCTGCATATCGATTTAACCAAGGCCGGGTATCGTGCATCGAATAAGGTGGACAATACGGAAATCGAGCAAATGACTAGATATGTCGAGCGAATGGATGCGTTAGCTATGCACCGGGCATATCTCGATTACTTAGCTCGGCCGGACGACTTTGACGACGACTCTTGGAGCGATTCAAGCGATCTCAGCGAAAACGACGACGACGATCTCGATGACGGATGCGCGGTTCACACAGTTATTCATCAAGAGGCTGGAGTAACACGGGAACCAAACGGAGAGGTGGACAATCCGCATAGCCAGAGCGTTGGGGTTTCAGCCAACCAAGCTGCAATATTTTATCCGGATCCGGAGATTATCACCGCCAAGAAGCCAACTTTCACGGTAACCGGTCAATACTTAATCACCACACACCATGCGCCAAATCTCATCAGGGAAATATCAAAGTTTCTGAAGTATACCAACCCCGCCCGATCAACTGTTACGCTTTCTCCGACAGATAGATTCCACGTCTGGAGCGTAGCCCATTTGTCTCACAAGAGACTTCCATTCAAAGCATTAGAACCACTGAAAGTCGACCACATTCGCGCATATCCGCCCAAGCTCGATGGGTCTCAACGTGTTCGCCGAATCGAACAGTTTGATACGGCTCTTCTCCTCGCATACCCTAACAAGACTGGTATTCATCGTGCGTAGTTTGTACCATTGACTCTCGCTTTGGAAATCTGACGCATATACTCTTCACAGGGTATCGTGCTGGTCGCGTCCGTGCAATTTTCGAACTCCCGAAGAAACTGCACCATTTATACCCCCATAAACTTGTATACGTCGATTGGTTTGCCCCGTTCGGTCCCACTCCGCTCCAGCGTCTTGGGCTGTACACAACCAGCCTTTCGCTTGATCAAGCTCAAAAATCGCGGTCAGCAGTTCTACCGTTGACCAGCGTCCAGATTGCTTGCCACTTGGGACCCAAATTTAGTTCTTTAGACGAT
This sequence comes from Ceratobasidium sp. C01, assembly GCA_025200755.1. Lineage (NCBI taxonomy): Eukaryota > Fungi > Basidiomycota > Agaricomycetes > Cantharellales > Ceratobasidiaceae > Ceratobasidium > Ceratobasidium sp. C01. The sequence goes on along the minus strand of JANWGL010002097.1, from coordinate 6,965 downwards.
GAGACCCCGCTTTCAGTTGATACCGATGTTTTCAATGTATGTAAATCGTTTTACCTGAACCACTTTGGTAGCTACTTCATGTTTACGATTGTGCGACATTGGATGCACTCGATTTAATGTGATTTTTTTTCACTCGCTCGCTTCCGTAATTAATTCCTAGTAATCATATTATTGTTCTCGCCAAATCCATAGTAATGCATGGTACTCTAAGATGTCGTCACAATTGGCGCATCTGAGTGTGGCGTGTTATACCTTATTGTGGGCTTCAGGTTCGATTGCGCCTCGTTTGTTCCGCCACTCGACCAACGCTTCGACACCGACGGTTTATCCTCCATACCTCGTTTCTGATCAGCCAATCTTACGTCTTTTATTGCCGATTTCACTCAAACGCTTATTCTTTGCATCGAATCCCGGCTCAATACAACTCCCACGCTGCTTTCGCCCTTGAGATGCCATACAACGAATCGCTCACCGACTACAATCTCAACCTCAAACAAGCAACAAACAGCGTCCTCGAATACGAATCGACACGGTCCAACCCCACCTGCACCCCCTCTCCTGCCATCGGGTGGCGGTTCCTAGTTTAAACTACTGCGTGACAAGTTGACTGATGGCGAGCCCGGCAACAACGACTACTTCAAGCTTCTTTTCGAAAACGACTGGCGCGAGGTCAACTTGCGGCTTGGTGCCGACGTTCGCGGCCTCATGCGCAAGCTCGATTATCCCTAAGGTATGGGTGTTCGGACAATTTTCATTGCGGGTGCTTCTTTCGTAAATATGCCATGGCAAGCGGACAGTGCGTGCCTCTTTAATTCATTCTGTGCCGCAGTCTTGTTTCCGAATGGCTTTTCAACGAGTACTTGTATTTGTCGCTCGTTGCATTTTGTTTTTCGTGCACGTCCTTACCGTTTTTTTCCCACGTTTGGTGCTTGGTCTCATTTGGCGTGACCGATCTGACTCTCTCTTGGCTTGATATAGGTTATTCGCGACTTGAATTTTCCATACTCGATCCTCACTGGGGCAACATTGTTGACTGGCAAGCACTTAGAGATGCCATCCATGTGCGCGGAATGTATCTCAAGCGGGATTTGACCGTCGGTACGATGGGCAACATGATCGGTTTCGAAGGCCCTTTGAACACCTCTAGCCCATCCTATATTGATGGATACAACACCGTCTGACAAAAACCTCGGTATACGCCCTGGAGATGCCGCCGCCGCTGTCGTTTGATCAGCGGCCGTTGAATAAGCGCCAGCGCGAGGACAATGCGCTACCTGCTGCCGAGTCTCTGATGTCCCGTTGTTTCTCCTTCGCCGCCGAAGCGAGTAAAGACTGAGATCCCCGAGTCTACTGGCGATCAGCAACGAGTACAACACGTCCTGCCTGCTCCCTGTCATGTGGGAGGACTCTAGCCAAATCTTTGGGATCGACCACACTGGGTGCTACGCGAGCGAGTTTGATTAGTACGGTGACATGTGACTACCTGATTCCGCCTACGCTTCTTGGTGATACGCCGTCTGTGTGGTCATGATCTGCGATGCTCAACGGTGTTCTGGATGGTAACCTCACGATTACGGTCAACAACGTTGGGAATGATGCAAATACGCAGTTCACTGGGTCGGTCGATCATCTTATGTTGCACAAGGGATTGAAGAAGAATGTTATGGTTTTCCCCAACTCGGACTACGACAATGACGCGTTCGGGTACTCGGGCGGCTTGTATACGTTCACGCACTCCGCTCTCGGTGCCGACAAATTCCGTTATACCTGGAACTATGGGAAGAACTGGACGGACTGGACGGCGTACGAAGACGTTACCACCATTCCCGGGAGCGTGTTTGACCCGACGGACGATATGTTCTGGGACGGCCAGCATATTATTGTGCAGTATTGGTCGGAGGTGGTTGGGTCGGCGAGCGCGACAGTTCATGCGGATCGCGGCTACTCGAACCCTCGTCGCGTGCCTCAGTACATCGCGCGTGGACCGTTCAACACTTGGGGTTTCGACAACGGTATTTCCTCCCTCATGGAGCAAAAGGATTCTGGTATCTGGGAGTTGCCGATCATGGCTACTTGGCCGACATACGTCCAGCTCAACGTGTTCGGGTACGACGACTACTTCTATGGCGACATGAACGGAGATGGGATTATGGATCGTCTGCCGCCCAACTCCGCTACGCCCAATTACCTCAACATGACCGCTCCTCCGAAGCCGTATCTCTCGTGGGTTCTTATGGTCGACGACGCGACTCAACGCTGGTATCTCGAGCCGCGCGGTAACTCTGCCATCGGCGCGATCATGTACGCGCTCCTGCTCGCTATTCCTCTCATCACTGCAATCCTCGCCGTCGTTATCTTCCGATGGAACTTCTACGAGATCAAGGTCAACAAGTGGGGTATGGCGCCGAAGGCCGAGGGTCAGAGTTATTTCCCTATCCTTGGCGCGTTGGGTATCATGAAGGCGAACCAGCACAACGACGGTAAGGGTGGTATTCCTGGGACGCCGGTTGGTGAGAAGTCGGGTCTTAGTGGTACCAAGGCGTATACGGGACCTGTTATTGGGTGGCCGGAGAACCCGCACAAGAGGCGACAAGTTTTGATCTCCACGCTCGAGTATGAGATTATCGATTGGAAGATTAAGGTCAAGTGAGTACCGCGTTAATTAGGTTTTGAGAGTCGGCGCTGACTTCATGCGTAAGATTGGTGGTCTCGGTGTCATGTCGTCTCTTATGGGCAAGGCAATGACGGATTGCGATATCTACTGGGTTGTACCGAAAGTCAAGGACGTCGAGTACCCTGCTGGCGACCCTGCCGAGCCGATCGAGGTTATTATCTTCGGAGAGCCGTATCTCATCGAGGTCGAGTACCATGTCTTGGACAATATCACCTACATCATCCTCGACAGCCCTGTGTTCCGTGCCCAGACCAAGGCGGATCCGTACCCCGCGCGCATGGACGATCTATCTTCGGCTATCTTCTACTCCACTTGGAATCAGGCTATTGCGGAGACTGTTCGTCGCTTCCCGGTTATTGACATTTATCACATCAACGGTACGTGCTTTGGTTGAACGGGAGTGTGTGAGTTGTATTGACGAGTTGGTTTAGATTACCATGGTGCTCTTGCCCCGCTTTACTTGTTGCCGAAGGTCTTGCCTGTATGTTTGTCGCTCCACAATGCCGAGTTCCAGGGTCTTTGGTGAGTTGGTTTTGTTTCGCGTGCGAGTCTTTTGCTAACTCGTTTTTAGGCCTTTGCGTACTAAGGAGGAGATGAAGGAAGTTTGCTCTGCGTTCAACATTAGCAAGGAAGTCTGCACGAAGGTACGTCGCATTGCTTATTGAAGTCGCGGGTAATGAACTAACGATTGGTTTCAGTATGTTCAATTCGGTAACACGTTCAACTTGTTGCACGCCGCCGCGTCGTATATCAGCGTTCACCAGAAGAGTACCGGTGTTGCTGGTGTGTCTGACAAGTACGGAAAGCGTTCGTGGGCTCGTTATCCCGCTCTTTGGACTTTGAAACATGTCGATTCTCTTCCCAATCCCGGTACGCTTTATTACTTACCCATTTACACTCGGTTACTCATAGTTTCTTGTAGATCCGAGTGATATCGCCGCGCTCGATGAGCAACCCGTTGACATGGCACACATCAAGATCGACCAAGCGGCTGAGGCTCTCCGTCCTGAACACAAGCGTCAGGCTCAAGAGTGGGCTAAGATCAAGCAGGACCCCAAGGCAGATTTGTTCGTGTTCGTCGGTCGTTGGTCTAAGCAGAAGGGTGTCGACGTTATCGCGGACGTCATGCCATCGCTGTAAGTTCTAATCATTAGGTTCGATTTTAGTAGATACTGACTTTTAGTACAGACTCGAGAAAAAGCCTTCTATCCAGCTCATCTGTGTCGGTCCCGTTATTGATCTCTACGGTCGTTTCGCTGCCGAGAAGCTCGCCCGTCTCATGGAAATGTACCCCGATTGCGTCTTCTCCAAGCCGGAGTTCACTGCCCTGCCTCCTTTCCTGTTCAGCGGTGCTGACTTTGCCTTGATTCCTTCTCGTGATGAGCCGTTCGGTCTGGTCGCTGTCGAGTTCGGTCGTAAGGGTGCTCTTGGCGTTGGTGCTCGTCTTGGTGGTCTCGGTCTGATGCCTGGTTGGGTAAGTAATTCGCATCGTCCTTACTTCGCTTTACTAACAGTTCATTGTAGTGGTTCCCTGTCGAGTCTATGTCTACCGGTCACATGTTGTCGCAATTCACGAAGACTATCAAGTTGGCTCTCAAGTCCACGGAAGAGGAGCGTGCAGTCTTGCGTGCTCGTTCGGCTGTTCAGCGTTTCCCCGTCGTCGAATGGCGCCAGCGCATGGAGGACTTCCACCGTCGCAGTATCAACACTAGTCGTCGTCTCGCCGCCGCTGAAGCCTGGTCTGAGAAGGATTGCAACAAGCCTGGTCAAACTGGTCAACGCACTATTGCTGGTCTTGATACCGACGACTGGGATCCTGTTCATGAGCCCGAGCCCAATCAACCAAACTGGGACGCTCAGAGCACTCGCAGCGGCGTTTCTATGGGCGATACTCTCCACGCTCCGAATATGCACCACCACGCCAGCTCCTCGCGCTCCTTGGTTCACAGTGAAGCTTTTGACTAGGACGATCATTCCCGCGCACCATCTCCCGGTCCTAACTCGAGCACAAACGACTTTGGCGGATTCTTGAACAGGGCGAACAAGCAGATTGCTCGTGAACAGCGACATGTCGGCGATCCTTTCCTTGATGACAACGCGGCCCCTCAACGTCCCTTCGGCATGCACTCTCGCGTCTCCTCGGTCGAGTCTACCTCTTCGATTATGGACGAGAAAGGCGCTTCTTCACCACTCAACAAGGCAATGGCATCGTTCACCGACGCGGATGGCGAGGTCGCGCAGGCTTTCGTCGCCAAGCTCCAGCTGCTTACTCCGGAGAACTCGAAGAGCGAATTATCGATTGAGAAGTTCTTGACGAAGAGCGAGGAGGCATTCTTTGACAAGGTTAAGAAGGACAAGATCTCCAGCGCCGCGAGCATTCAATCGCACCGGGATTCGACTTGGGGCACTCCGTCGCACTATGATTCCCGCCCCGGGTCTCCGTCTGGCTTCTCTCATGCCCCTGGCACCCCCGGTGCCCAAGGCTTTGATACCAAGAACTACAGCGGACCCCTACCCAACGAGGCCGACGTACCGAACATGTCCCGACTCCAGATTGCTATGCAGCGCGACGTCTATGGATGACCTTTGTACACGATTATCATTGCTATCGGACAGCTGCTCGGCGCGACCAGCTTCCAGATTACCCTCCTTTCCGGCCAGAACTGGCAGACCAATCTGCAGCTCTACGTGCTCGGCAGTGTCTTCCTTGTTGCAGCTTGTTTTTAGGCCTATGCATGCCAAGGATGGGATGAAAGAGGTTTGCTCTGTGTTCAATGTTAGCAATGATAACTGTACAGGATTGTGTCAGTGTGACAATGCTTCGTCTATAGAATAATTGTATAGCTTGGGAGTGAACATTGTGTGTGACACCAACAGACTATCTTGACTGGGGAAATGAGGAGTTAACCAATGATGGGGTAAAAGGTAACCAAGGGTGCAGGCCAAATATTAGCTGAAATAATCATCCAAATACAGGGGGTCTACATAGGGCTACACAGTGATATATATAGCGACTACATGGTCTACATAGATTCCCCATGTCTACTGATGTCTACTGATGAACCCCTGGTCTACACGAGTCTACATACTAGCCCCCAGGTCTACACATGACTACATGGGCTGGGTGGTTCATATGTATCTCTACACAACACTACAAGGATACTGGCTGTCTACATGGCCCACCCCTTTTTGCTGATGTCGACAATCCCTCCCCGTAGGCTAACATCAGCGATTTGAGGTTCGGCATGAGAGCGAGCGCGTCTCGAAAGTTCGAAACTAAAGCCTCGGACCAGACGAGGGGCACCTCCGACCCCCACTTTGGCTCGTAGAGCGGGCGCAGAGCGAGGACGTCCATGAATTCGGTGGCGTCGTCCTCCGGTCTACCATCGTGTGGCAGGAATCGCAATCGGAGATCTTTGACGAGTGGTCCTATAGCACGATCTCCTTTGATCGCTTTGCAAAATGCAGAAACTCCTCCGAGTTCATCGATGTCGCGAAACTGATAGAGAATCGGTAGAATCAAAGCGCGAGTCTGAGTGTCTAGCAAGCATAATTTAGCGAGAATCACGGGGCTCGTAACGTATTCGGCAATGAGTAGCAATATTTCCGGAGCTATGCGCTTTGGGTCCATGGTCGTGATGGTAAGAGTGGGGCGCGGACGGTGAGTGGCTGGCGATCGGAGGGTTATGTGGATGATGGCTCAGGGCTTACGAAGCCTCAGCTCCTTTGTCTTACTAAATCTGCGTATTCCTAAATGGCAAGCCTAGTTCTGATAAATATTAGGGTAGGATATAGGAATGTCACGACTATATGCGGCTCCGAAAACGTGTCCAATCAGCGCCTGTGTTAGCCATCCATAGAGCGCCTCATAAACCCAAATCTACCGACATATAGATCACAAGTGTAATACAACAACAACCCAGACCTTACCATACACATCTATCATGGTTATATCTTCCCCCCTCCCCATCGCTCAAGTCTCGCTGGCTTTCAAACAGGAGCTAATATGCCTATGTACGATACCTGCATGATTGCAAGGACGAAAAGGAGTCGTACGCGGTCCCTTCGTCGGGCGTACGTGAGTAGTATGATTGAGAAGTGAGGAAGGACGATAGAGCGCGGGGAGCGAAGATGTTACATGGCACGCCGAGGGAGGTGACAGGATGCGGAGCATCAGCAAAACCCCCCTTCGCTCCAGAGCCTGGGTTTTGCTCCTTATCTCATAGGAGCGTAAGGAGCCCATGACTAATGCTCCAGAGCGCTCCTGGGCACTCAGGAGCACCTCCACATG
>JANWGL010002096.1:5401-16503 GCA_025200755.1 Ceratobasidium sp. C01 | reverse complement strand
GTTGTTGTTGCGCTTGGTGTCGATCTTTGATGCGACCTTCAGGACCAGGGTCCCACTTCCAGATATGGTCGCGTTGCCTCCAATACCGATAACATGTGATTCGTAGGGCTGGAAATCGATCAAGTATTCCCGGCGGTTGGTAACGTGGCATGTGGCGCCGGAATCAATAATCCAAGAGTCTTCTGTTCCAAAAGAGTAAACTTCTTGAAGATCGTCTCGGATCGGAACGGGAATAACGGTCTGATGTTCAGTTTGATCGTAGATCTGGGGTGCCTCTGTGGCACGTGGTGCGATCAGGGCCGGAGGATCGGAGAGATTGACGTTTCGATCGGCAGGCAAACGGAAAGAGAAGGCCATTTCGGGCTGTGCAGCATAGTTACCCTGTTGTGGGTTGTTCTGCTGTTGCTGCTGATTGTTTCCGTTATTGCCGTTGTTCTGATTCTGATTGTTATTCCGATTTTGTCCTCCTTGGTTGTTGTTCTGGCGATTGCCCTGATTACGATTTCCGCCACGTCCTCGTCCATTTCCTCGTCCTCTATTGTTGTTATTGCCATTGTTCTTGTATGCGCCTTCGCCGGCACGACGACAGTCACGTTTGATATGTCCAACAGTGCCACAGTTGTTGCACGTGATGGTCATTCGATCAGATGCCTTCGGAGTGCGTCCACCTCGATTAGAGTTGTTCTGTTTACGTGCCCAATAGGAGGATTCGCCGGATTGGGCTTTTCGACGGTGGAACTCGGCAAGCAGACGTGATTGGATGTCTGCAGAAAGTTGTACGCCTCCTGTGTCATTGGAGCGAGGGGTTTGGTCTAGGACGGATACGAGGTATTGCCAGGATTCCGGAAGTGATGCAAGAAGTTGACGAATAAACTCGAGTTCGTTGATAGGAGTAGAGTTTTCTGATAGGAGTGCGATATTGAGTTCGTCAAATGTTTCACGGAGTTTCTTGATATGGTCTTCTAGGCTATCACCCTCGTTCATGCGAGCACCAGTGAATCGGTTTCGGAGTAATGTCATGGCGGCAGCGCCGATGGTTTCATAAACTCGGCGTAGGGCGTCCCATGCTTCTGCGGCATGTGTGCAGCGTGCGACGTAGGTCATCGGAGCAGCCTCAATGCGGCGTCGGAGTAGACCAAGAGTTTTTCGATCAGCCTTGTCCCAATCGTCTATATCTGTTTGTACGATGGCTGACACGCCTGTTGCGGCAGCGCGAAGTGTTGGACGAACGGCATTGGTTCCAGTGATGTACTGCCATAGATCGAGTTCTTCGAATATGTCTTGGATCTGTATGCGCCAAACGGGGTAGTTTTCTCTTCCTTTGAGGGCAGGTATCTTGAACGAACTATCGGAGACTTGTGTCGTCATCGTGAAAGGACCTGGAAAGAGTCGCTGGAATACTGATTGGGATGTGTTCCTGATGGGGATAAAACGACCAAATGTGACGTCTGTTGGCGATGTTGGAGTAGGAGGATATGCTTCTGGAAGGTCTAGGGCTTCCTGACGATCTGATAATGCTTCGATGAGGCGCTCTCGTTCGATGCGGTTCTGTGCTTCGAGGGCTAAACCTTGTTCTCTAGGGATAGCGTAGGATTGATGATAATTGTTTAGAGCTTGGTAGATATCCCAATATAGCTCTTCGTTTGTCGCAAAGTCGTTCTGGACTTCTCTAAGGAATGTTACGTCGTCCGGAGTATCAGTTTGAGTACGTGGGACGATTACAGCGCCAGTGGGTTCAGGGTCGGCAAACTCGGGTTGTAAGCCGTCAGAAACCTCAGCAGATGATTGCGAAGGCTGGAGCTGTGGCGAATCAGGTGGAGTAGAAAGTTGTTGGGGTTCAGAAGAGTGGTGAGACACGGTGGGCAAGATATCAACTGCAGTAATAAAGCTAGTATGGTTAGAGCGAAGCGGGGCTCATAACCTGTTGAGAATTGTCGGAAACGTTCCGCACTCAAGTGCTCCTTAGCTTAGCCGTAGCAGTAGAAGAGTAGTACAAGTGAGCTGATGATATTCAGTGGTTGGACCTTGTGGTCCTTTATACATGCAGCGATAGAAAGGGATAGAACATATACGTGGTCGACACGTAGTCGCCACGATACAGAACACGTACGCATATACAGAAGAGGCAATCGACACGTAGAGACACGACAGTGAGGTTACATTACAGGTTACAACACGGTCTTCGGAATTTCTTTTTTCTCAAGCGCTGAGTGCATGACGCTTAGAAAACTGCAGTAACGGAACGATCGGTACCCAGGATATTGACCACAAAGCATCGGATTAAGCAAAGAAAGAGAAAGAAAAAAGCAAGGGAACTCGCATGATATCACCCACATAAGTGACATCGCTTCAAAAGAATTTCATAATACAAATCTCCTGGCCGCTGGCTGAGTACTAATCCGTCCTCAATCGACAAGGGATTTCAGCTAAGCAACGATTCATCAGCTGCGATGAATTCGAGCGAGTGAAACAAGTTACCTTTGCTCAAACCGACGCGGCATCAGGTCGAGCGGATGGGTCGTGGTCCCAACAAGTCAGAAGAATTGCCCACATGGGATCGGCTAATGCATCGGGGACGTATAGCTTCTTTGGGCGCCTTGGAGGCTGTCGCGCGGTAATAGCAAGAAGGACGCCCATATCCCTTTTGTATTCAGCGTAAGGCACGTTGCCAGTCAGGATTTCCTACTTGATATTAAATCGGAATAGCCTCTAGTGTAACGCACCAACTTACTAGTATCGTCAAGTGGAAATAGGGTCAGCATTATACGCTCAATAGCCCTTATCGAGCAGGACCCACCATTCCAAGCGCATATACATCAGCCTGGTGACTTCGGTCAATATACACCTGTGTCGTTGCACATTCGAGCTGAGTGGAGGAGGTTTTGGGTACCATCACCAGTCCGGAGGCGATCACGCAACTGAGGGTTGTGAAGCGGCGACTGAAACTTGCAATTAAATCGATAAACAAGCTTGTTGGGCTCTCCAAATGCGTCCATGTGTCGCTCGAGAGACACATTATAGTGCTTGTATGCGGGAGACCTCCAGCTCTCTCTTGAAGCGCCTGCATATAGCCACAAACGAGTATTCAGCTGAAAGTAAACAAATGTGGGGACTGGAAATTCACTTACCAATAATGTCTTGGTCAGTGGCGGACCAAGTTTCAGTGTCAGACATGGCATTCAAGCCTCGGCGACGCTTCAATCGCCGGCACGTAGGATCCGAAGGAGTAGGATAAGACATAGGAGGGTCGGTAGGAGGGGTGAAATTCTCACTCAACGCAACAGAGAGGCAATGTCGACGCCCTCCCCACTTTGGACCATATATATGCGGTCCATTCTAGTGAGTCAGGAATTGTTTTCTATTTTTTCAAGCTCAGCACTCCCGAGTATTTACAAGTTTTCTAAGGTGTACAAACGTGAAGCGACGGCTCCATAGACCTGCTTAGCAATCAGTGTACACACCCGGGTGCTCACCTAGTTGTTCTCCCACGCCTCGATCATCCGCGCCACTTATTTTAAATTCCTACCCACGTATCGCCATCCGATCTGGATCCCCAACCAGAATAAGAACCGTGGTCTCATACGGATTACCGCTATCCATTTTATTCCCTAATCCAATCGCTCGCCGTTTCTCCTCAATACACCATTTCAATAATGTGAAAGTATGCTACGACCGAAGCTAATGAAATACACTGTAAGGGCGCTGTGAAGGCAGAAATCGACGCGACGCGGAGCCTTGAGCTATCCCCCATCTCCCTTTCAGGAGACGTCGTTATACCTTGACGCAGTAGCAACCGTTATTCGCCGTGTTTTGGCATCAATTAATTGCGCAAGTGAGGGTGTCCCCCTGTCCAGGCGGCGCCCCGACGCAAGCGGATAACACAACCAAACATATCTAAGCGCTCGGCGCGCTTGCAGCAATATCAGGGTCGGGATGGTACAGCGTTGCTACGGTGTGACTTTTAACCAATCTTTTCCGGAAGGTCGATGTGATGAATGCTGACTGGAAGTGGAAGTAGTACACACACAAACATATAAAATTCTCGAGCTAAATGACACATGGAGCCTAGTGAAATTGCCACGACGGGCCTCCTCACGAACGACGGAATCGTAAAGACCAATGCCGCACGTGGAGTTACGTTGATACGAAGATCTCCCACCTCCACCTCATCGCCTCGACCACCATCTGCTCTGCCCCTGCGTCCCTAACCGGTCCTACCAGTCTAATCTTCGACTTTCCCTCTGCCTGAACCTTCCCCTCCACTTCAACTATCTCAACCGCCTCGGGTTTCACCCCATCCACCAGCGTGCACCAACCACCTTGTGGTCTGACTCTTATAGGATATCCCCCCTGGGCTAGGACCCGCCCAGATTCGCACCCACTCGTCCAACCTTCCTCAAGAATATCAACCAAGCCGCAACGAGGGTACTCCAGAAATCGTCCAGCCGCTCGAGCGAGATACAGTGTGATCCGATCGGAGGGCATGCTTTGCGCGAGGTACAATGGCGAAAGAGGAATGGCAAGGAGCCCAAGGGGGATGCGAAGAGTCGTTCGAGCTGAGTGAGAGGAGGGCGTGGTAGTGGGAGGTGGAAGGGGATACAAAGGCTAGCAAGCGTCGGAGCCCAGGGAGAAACTACTGAGGGTGGAGTAGACGTACGCAACGGGAATCGGGTAGGGGACTCGGCTCCAGTCCTTGGCCAAGCCCCTCACGAAACGATTGGGCCGACCGTGAAGCCACTATCCGAATTAGCCCCAACACCTCCGTCCTATTCGCCCTCTTATCCTCCCGCTTCTTCTCCCTCCGTTCTCCCGAAAAAGGCGGTCCGGATTTGCGGCGTGCACTTCTCGGCCCAAGACTAAAACCCGCGTCTAGAGCGGCAGACACAACGGCTTTCCCTCCCACCGCCAAAAAGCTGCGCCACTGAAGACGTGGCTTATTGCCTCCAGAAAACGCTGTTGGGTAGGGCTCTGTGGGATCCGGGAAGCGAGGCAATTGACGGAAGAGAGGGTGACGTCGTCCTAGTTATGGACCGTGCGCGTGAATGACAAGGAGTAGGCGAAGTGGGAGTCGAAGGCGAGCCATGGGTCAGAAAAGATATAAGGATCGGCGAGGGTGCAAGTTGAGTGTCGGCTGGTTGAGCATCGAAGAGTCGCCGGTTTGGAGGAAAATTGACATCTCCAGCGATCTTTCGGTTCCACCTCCAATTCCCCAATCGTCTCCAGAGTCGTTCCCCTCTCGCCTTGGACATCCCATTAGACTTCGATATGCGCTAGGCTTGAAAATCGCGCTGCTGGGTTCGTGGGGGTGTGCAGGTCGGGGCGTTGGTTGTTCCGAATCGCCGAAAGCACCTGCCCGGTAGGTTTGACCACAAAGAACGAATGCGCCATATCCACGGGATCGCAGACGGTCGCACTCTTCGAAAACTCGAGGGTTCTAGTTAAGGATGTTGGACGGACATCACACAACCTGCGTGAACCGAAAAGTGGAACCTAGCCTTTGAGGACGGAGGATATAGTATGGACAGATGTAGACTCACCGGTCTTCCTAACACACGAACAAGTATTTTCTTCTCTTGCACGCCAAGTGGTTGCTACGTAACGTTTTGATATATCTGCGTCCTGTAGTACTGTTGTCAAGCGGCATTAGTATGGGTTTAATGAGGAATTTTTGATGATACATGCTTCAATACGTTTCGGAGACAGTGAAAAAAGATGAGCGATGCCCAGGGCGAAGGCTTGGTAAACTAGAAATTGGCTCGGAATCCCAAATAGTAGGGCGCGATTGGAAGATGAGGAAGAGGGGCGCGCAGTGACCCCCGTCCAGCTGGGCTGTATTCCATTGGTGTAAATTGCTTGTGAGTGAGGCTAGCTAAGCTGTCGAGTAAACACCGAGCGAATAACATGCACGAAGAGATCGGAGTCAAGAGGGCGTTTGTTTACGTCACCCGATCTTTATATTCCGTCACGTGATCACTCGCCGCTTATGTCCTGTTAGGTTTGGCCCGAATGCCACCAAGTTCTGCTATCCCTTTACTAACATTGCTTGGAAGAAAATCGAGCGAGTATTTTATCCGGAATGTCCCATATCTAACTCTAGGTAAACGACCCTTCGGGAGTCGGCACCAGCCCTGCTTCTTGCAAGTCGATCACCCCTCGATTTTGTGAATCGTGACCTTGCACATCGTACTTACAGGGTTCTATGACTTCACTTAGCGCCTCAATTGAGCATCACTACCTCCTGTTGGCCCGCGCGTGCGTCTCGTACAACAGGTCTAGTAGCTAGTCTGACAATAACTTCAGCTTCTGTCGCCTAACATTTTCTTCGTTTGTAGTACTGTATATCCTCGAGACTTGCTCGACCTAGCTTGCGCTCGACCTACCGCTACCCGTATAAATCAAATGTCTAGATTTTTTGGGACTGGGAGTATCTCTATCCTATATCATTCACGTTCGGATATAGATTCAGTCTGAGACTTGTCATGGTGGGACCTTCCGCAATGCCTTTTGCCTCACGCACAATCTATTCAACCTTCTTACTCTGGTATTGCTCTCTAGTGTGCATTATTCCATAGAAGCTGAGTTTATACGTAGACTAAAATCGACATAGCCTATATGCGCTCTCTTTCAGATCCTCGTTGTAGCCCCCAACACACGCTGAGTACCAGTAGCGGCCAGGGAAACGTCGCGGAAGTAATAGTCCAGCAGTACGCTAGAAACCTCTAAGCAAATCACATTCGTCCACACCGCTTTACATGTCATATATCTTTTGCCCCATTGGGAAAAAAGAAAAATCCGACATGATATGAGGCGATCTGTAAGATTACCGTATACGAACAAAGTAGATACCCTGTTTTGGCTCGACAGATGCTCCAGTTGAGAATCTCGCCTAATACATGTGGACCTGGAGCTACGGCTCATTCATATAGGCCGCAGAACTTGCCCTTTCCAATACCAATGCTCCATTTAGTCACCTCAGTCATCGCGGTATGCACGGAACTTCCCAATCACACTGAATAGGCCACCAAGAGAATTGAGCACGAGGAGATGAACTCACTGACTCCGATTGTAAGACTCGCTACGGCCCGTGGCCTTCAACCCGCAGTGAACGCGAACACAACAGATCGCGGAGAGCAGTGGGACTTGGCTTCGATGGTGGACACAGAGCCGTCAATCGAGACTCGAGGACCCACAGAGGCCGGGCTTTGAATGAAACTGGTACTGGCACTCGTTCATCGAGTGCTGTAAAGGACGAGGACGTTGTCGGCGGGCGACCTGTCCATGGACGCAGCCCACCCTTGCTTCAGGGAGCTCTGGAACCTCCTGCGATTCTACGATACTTGCCTGACGCGAGCGAAACCGGAACCGACAGCAAGGCCACTTAGACTAGCAGTAGTTTGGGAACAAAATGCGAACGTTTTGGCCGCGGCAATGGAGGCGTAGAGGAAACTGGAAGAAACTGTAGGGGCGGAGGAGCACGCAACGGAGGAGCAACTGTGATCACTGCGACAACAGAAGCTACAACAGTCGACGACCGAGAGCATGACATCATCACCAAACAATTCGAACATACTAACATCGAATACCGAGCCGTTCCATAACCAAAGATATAGCCCCGTTCGATATACGGGGGTTTAACTTATATTTTGACTGACATCTACCCTCCAGTGTGCCAGCCACAAGAAAACTAAACAATGGACTCAAAGACCTGGAATTGAGATAACCTAAGTCTACGCCGCCCTAGGTCATACATGTTGTTTGATTGGACGATCAAAGCCTAGGATAATAATTTATGATCACAAATCTTTAGGTTGCAGCAAAAGGAAAAAAATAAGGCAACTCGCATGAGATCAAGTACATAGGCAGCCGAGCGCAAAATGAACTGCATAATACAAATTACTGATACAGATTTAGATCTCTCCAGGTCACTAGCTAAGTACTAATGCGTCCTCAAACGGCGAGGGATTCCAACTAAGCAACGAGTCGTCAGCTGTTATGATTTCTAGAGAGTAAATTAAGTTACCGTTGCTAAAACCGATCCGGCGTCCGGCCTAGCCAACGGGTTGTGATCCCAGCATGTCAGAAGAATTTCCCACATGGGATTAGCTAATGCTATAGGTACATGGAGTTTCTTTGGGCGCCTTGGTGGCTGTCCCGCGTTAATAGCGAGAAGGATGGCCATATCCCATTTATACTCAGCGTAAGGTATGTTGCCAGTGAGGATTTCCTGCATGATCTTAGATCCCGATAGCGACTAGCGTAACACACCCACTCACTAGCATCGTCTAGCGGCAATAAAGTCAGCATTGAGTTTGGATAAGCCCGCGTCGGACAGGACCCACCATCCCTAGCGCATATACATCAGCCTGGTGACTTCGGACAACGTGAACCTGGGTCGTTGCCTCGGTATCTTTATCCTCTTCATTTTCGGGCTGCAAGAGCTCAGGTGCCTAGGAAGCATCCTGAGCGATAGGTTTAGCCACTAACCTATAACTTACCATCCACCGTGTTGTTCCTCCACCGGGTCTGGTCGTCACGGAGAATTGAAGTGAGGTATCCGGCAGCATCGCATAGTCGAAGTCATTGATCTTAAGTATACCCTCCTCCGATACCAGCACATTAACCTAAAATTAAATATAATAGGAGGCTTAGACATTGATGTACGGCTAAGCAATTGTGGAAAACGCACCGCCTTGAGGTCGCCGTGGACCTGTGATGCCTGTGTCAGAAATAAAACAACAAGAGAGGGGTCATTCGTACCATTCCGATACTATGAAGGTATTGCAGACCAGTGGCGAGCTGAACACACTGCGTATTGGTTGTGAGACGACGGAAATAGAACGAGGACTGGTCATACCAAAGGATGGCGCTCCACCTCTGGGCGAGCAGCAATGTATTTGTGTAGGTTGCCCTCGTTCATCCACCGAGATATCATCCCAAGGCCATCCTGGTGTACAACAACACCCAACAGCTCTTGGACGTTGAGGTGGTTAAGCCTTGACCAGAGATACACCTCACGGACAATCCGCTGAAGAGGATTCTACTTTTAATCCGTGTAAAGGCGAAAAGGTGGAAACTACCTTTATGGCCTTGCCCCCGTCCTCCTGCAAGATGTATAAGCGAAGTGTCTTCAATGCGATAGGAGTGCCGTCTTTCATTGCCATGCGCCGCACATCGCCGAAACCTCCCGACGCGATAATCTTGGAGGGGGCCTGAGTCGTGTCGATGGAAGAAGTGAGATCGTTACATCCGTGGCGGACAAGACAATCGAACAACTGCTCAACAGACTTTGGACCATGCAAAGCTCAGCAGTAGTGGGTCAATGTGAGATACGTACTCACCATTTGGCTGGTCACCATGTCAAACGAGGGTTCGTTCTGTTGAACCACATGAATAAGTGGAATCGGACTACGTATGTGAGTAAGGTTCGCACAGTTACCTTAGCCACCATATGTAGCGAGTGCGCACTCTATCGGATTTTATCAAGTGAATAAGGACAAACAAGTAGTAAATTGATATGCTCACTCCTTCACTTCCCGCTGCGTTGGATGGTGCTGCGTTCTTTAATGATTTCCTGGTGAGTTCCATGAGACTACATCAATGAGGAGGACACTTACCTCGGCGTCGATCGCTAAATCATAGGGAGGCGAGCCCTACGCGACCAAGATCATTAAATCTAATACCAGAAGCTGAGGGTGAAGCCCCTACCGGACTACCTGTCTTCATGTCGGCCAAGAGTGTGCTCCGCGTCAGATCCCACACACAAATGGTTTGATCATCCGAACCAGAGATAATGCGAGTGTTATCAGGAGAGAACCCCACCGCTAGGACTTCATTTTGATGTCCTTCGAGTGGCTCGCCTATAGGAGCGCCAGTGCGTGCGTCCCACATCCGTATCGTGCGGTCCGCCGAACCAGAGACTATGCAGGTGCTGTTATGCGAGAATCCCACCGAAAGTACTTGGTGGGTATGTCCCTTGATCGCATTGCCGATGAGAGCACCAGTGTGCGCGTCCCAGATGCGGATGGTCATTTCCCACGATCCGGAGACAATGAGGGTGTTATCGGGAGAGAACGCCACCGACCCGACGACGCTGGTATGCCCCCTGAGCGGCGGTCCAACGGAGGTGCCGGTACGTGTGTCCCATACGCGGATAGTGGTATCACCTGAGCCAGAGACAGCGCGGGCGCCGTCGGGAGAAAACTTTACCGACCAGATCGGCTCTGTATGTCCCCGCAGGGGATCGACTATGAGGGTACCGGTGCGTACGTCCCAAATTCGGATAGTTGTGTCGCTCGATCCAGAGACGATGCGAGTGCTATCAGAGGAAAATGCCACCGATAGGACGTCGCCGGCGTGTCCCCTCAGCGGCTTGCCAATGGGGGCACCAGTGCGTACGTCCCACATGCGGATGGTCCTGTCGTCCGAGCCAGAGATTATGCGAGTGTTGTCAGATGACCAATCTACAGACCGAACCCCGCGGGTATGACCCTTGAGAGGTCCTACGACAAGTGCACCAGTACCCAAGTTCCAGACACGGACGAGATTATCGGATGAGCCGGAGACAATTTGGGTACTATCGGGTGAGATCGCGACGGAGGTGACTATGTTACCTACGTTCCATCGTAATAGAGGTGCCGGATCTATCGTTGCCATAGTGAAGAAACGATTAGCCTGATTGGCAGCGCCCGGGTGTCGAATGCCGAGGCGTCGGGTGGAGTGGGATTCGGGGAGGGGATGGGTTCCCTAATGATCAAATCTTGCGCGTGAATTTGATAATCAACCAGCGGGGCCTACCCTGAAGAATGCGGTGTAAATGAGTCTGGCCAATGAGGGCGATCTTGAGACATTCCTGGCCGTAACGCTCTAGTTGGATTCCTGGTTCTCGGTGCCAAAAGGTACATACATACCGCAGGTACCTCAAGCTCCTTTCCTCGACGATGTCAAGGTGCCATATCACCAAGGGGCGTGTAGAAACTTATGATGTAATTACAATAAAAGAAACAAAAGAAATATATATGAATTGGTATCTAAACGAAACAGTAAAGACAGGGGGAGATCGGAGTGAAAGGATAGGGAGCTAAAGGGCAAAACGTACCCCTATT
>JANWGL010002095.1:1600-17157 GCA_025200755.1 Ceratobasidium sp. C01 | reverse complement strand
CCCTTGCGTATGGGCAATCACCTCCTGGTTTCGAGTAGTGATCAAGATATCTCCGTGCGTGCATACGGGGAAGAAATCACGCAGATTGAGCTCCCGATTGTCGGCGTTGTTCAGAACCAGAAGCCATCGCTCTTCCTGCGATACCAACCACGCCATCGCCTCTTCCGGAGTTGCTCCCGTCTTGGCCGCTTTGGCGAGGGAGATAAGATCAGCAGCGATGGTCTCACGGGTGGTCGCGTCGATATAAAACACGTCCCAGAATCTATAAGTAAAGTCAGACCCAAACCAGGGAAAGAGCAGTTTATCTCTCGTACTTGTCTTTGTGAGTATCAACAAACTGGAGAGCCAGCTGAGTCTTTCCCGCACCTCCCAGTCCGCACAGTACGAATAGGCGCCTCCTCCTCCCCGGAGTTCCGAAGAAGTACCCCTCCATCTGACCGAGAATATCGTCTCGACCTGTGAACGCCGGTGACGGTGGCGGACACCGTCCAATCTTGGTCCTGGCTGCCTTCGCAAACTGCACATTTCCTCCTAAGTGAAAGGCAAACCTCTAAAATTAGACTTGTCCAGTTGCGTTAGTGCGATAAAATAACACATACTCGATATGCTGATTGTCCGTGCCTCACGCACAATCGTCCTCGCCGCGGTCTGTAGCCTGGAGCTGATACCTGCGTCTCGCAGGTAGTTCCGAGTATGGGCCTGCACTTCCGCCAGCCGTGCTGGATCCGACTGGTCAATGTCTTGCATTCCCTGTTCCGTGTTAAGCCGAAAGTACACGTCCTCCGTCTGGCCGAATCGATTCGAAAGCTCCTGATTCGTCCTCTCGCAGTCGGTTGCGATTGAATGGGCGACCTGATACAAGTCGGGGAAGAAGAGCGAGGAGAGCCAGTTCCCTGTTGGTACGTGTGCGGAGTGGAGTTGGCCGGATCCGACGCTGAGGAAGGTCGAGAGGAGCCGTCCAGGGAATACGAGATCGAGCTCATCCAGCGCGTGCACCGCCGGATTATTACATCCGAGCCCTCCTCCGATGTACGGCACCTTCAGCCCGTTCTCCATGATCGGCGTCTGCTTGAACATCCCAGGTGTCGCTGTTGTCGCACGTACCGCCTCGACGATCGTACAGTCAGGGCCTTGGTGCGCGTTGACTCTGTAGGTGCGAATGCAGGTCGGGATGCTGCCTCGTATGGCGTCGGCCGACATGGCGCATACCATTCTGCCACGAGGTCAACTTCAAATTGGCCATCTTGCAGGCACCTAATAACTCACACTTTACAACCAGTATTCTGGTTATTATCCTCAATCATCCGTGCGTCGGCGCGTCCACAATGCTCGGCTACGATCTCGCCCATGACCTGCTCCAGTTCCTTGGCACTAAACGCGCTGCTCGAGGGGTACCACTTCTTTTTGAAAGCACGCCTCAGGATCTCGACGTAGCACAAGATCGCTTCGCCAGCCGTTAGTCCGAGTCTCCCCAGTAAGATCGCAGCCAGCCTATGAACCGTCAGCGAGTGGTTTGATGAGCGCTAAACCCTAATGCGCACCCGCCTGTACCAGTTCCGACGATCAGGTGAAACCATTCACAAGGTCGAGGCACCTCGGAGAGTTTCTTCTCGGCCTGAATGGCTTGCATCAGCGCGGAGACGATGATGAGAGTACTGAGCACGTTGATGCCGCCTCCATCTACCAACTTTATCAGCACCATCACTGTCAAGACAGCGAGAAGGACGTACCTAGAATCAACAATCGAAGTGTGGCTTCTACAAGACTAGCGTCCATCGCTGGGATTGCGTGGGCAGGGGAGGAGTTGGGTGAGTGTGAGAGTTGTGGTGGGAGCGAGGATGGGGGCTGGCGACAACGAGGCGGCGCTTATGCGGGTATCGCCCGGCGGTTATCGTCAACCAGATATGGAAGGCTATCGAGTCGTATTATGGGCAGGCGCAATTGGAATCACGCTAAATATTGGGACGAGTAGATGGGGAATAAGTCATAGGAGGACCTATCACGAATACCGCTATTAAGTATGGGGACTCAAGCTGTAGAACCCGATTGCGAGTCGGTAGCTGAGGTCACGTATGCGCTAGAATTCAATAGTACAAGCAAGAATCATTTCGTTTATAGGTGTATCTGACCAACCGGAGAACAAAGCAAGACGCTGAAGCAAGAACGCGAAGCTAAATAGTGGAACGAGCCCTTCAATAAATCTATCTTCACTCGCAAAAAGGTCGTGAGCTTCGTCCGGTCCGAGAAAGGGAGAAGTCAGCCGAGATAATCTTAGCTGATTGCTGGCTTGTAGTGGACAAATATTGCTCCGGGGAGAGTGAGTTCATGTGGTGGTTGGGAGGGAAACGAGAGGATCTAGTCCAAGCAAGAGAGCAGTACGAGAAAACTAAGAGAAGACGGAAGCTAATCGTATTGCCAATTATATTCTCAGCCATGACAGTATTTGTACCTGGTACCGGATTATTCACCCTGTTTCACGTCGAGGGAGAATGAAGACAGTTGCCAGGAGCGAGCGAAGCGAGTTATCTGGATCTAAGACCTCGGTCTCATGGGCGCTAGAATCTCAGCCAGTCGAGCAAAAAAGAGCCTCAATCGAAACACAAGTAGCCCCGAGCAAGATAGGGCCAAGATAAGACGGAGGACAATTAAACGGGCGAAGATATTCTTCACGTATGGGGATCAGAGCGCAGTTGACCAAAACTAGGCAAGGTACGCACATGGAGATCGCAAAGTCTTTGTCAAATACCAAGAGTGGGTACAGTATTAGCCCAAGCGCAACCACAAGATAGCCCAGCACAGTGGATTTTAGTGGGTAATACGGCTTCGAACCCAGGACGAGTATAGGTTCAAGGGCTTCATGAGCAATCAGAACTTTAGAGTTTCAGACATGCAACCAAGATCTCGGCGGAGTTCAAGAAAACGTCAAGTGCGTCGGGCGAAAATGCGACGATGGCCGTAGATCAAGAGGTCCTAGTTTCAAGTAAGTAGATTCGCACCAAGGTCGGGCCGTTCCAAGACGTTTGAGCTTTGGTCACGAGTAGGTTTGGCACAGTAATCCGAGGCTCTTAGCTACTACGTAACTGGCCTAACAAGGTGGGATGTGGTGGAGCGGAGAGCACGTCCGATCATGTGACGCGTGGAAGGAACAAAACAATCGGGACTTAAGCAGTCAGATCCGGAACCCCGTCAATGATACCTCCAAGTGGTGAATAACAGCTTAAAATAAAAGATATCTCTATAGTGGAAAGTCTGTGCGAGTTGCGCGCATAGTAAGAACGAGCCAGTGAATCGCGCAGTTTACCAGTAGCGTAAAAAAAATAGAAAGAAATCTACGGAGATACTTGGATCGGGTGCTGTGAGATGACTCACCATGGTATATACATAGTCAGGTCATTCAGGCTCCAGTGCCTCGGCGCTGGTGTGTGGAATGTCTCGCAACGCTGCCGATCAACCGACCGTAACTAAAAACAACGCAAAACAATCACCTAGTCCTGACACCCGCCTCGACGGGCGTGTTATTCTCCATTTTTGATCTATGTACTCACGATCTGAGCGGATGGTCTAAGCGGTTCATCGAGTAAGGCGAAATCTACCTTTGTCAGTGTAAATGACTTGTTGATACCATGCTTGACAAATGACACGGTAGATCCAGATGGGACCTAGCTGGATTACGAAGCCTCAGCGAAGGCAAGCCACGGTCTGGGAGGGTGCTTAACGAAATGGGTGAGGTGTGACTTTGAAGTTCAAAAGGTGAAACGTGGAAATCTTTTCAAGTGGTGTGTCTAGCTCGCTGTGTCTAGAATAAATGGTCGCCCGTTTCGTACAAGTACGACATCGACTGGGCACCTGTAGCCTCAGTATGCCCTCCTACGCCCTTATACCTGCCTTTCGCCGTAAATTTATTATACCATTGAGCTTACATTTTATGTTTTTATGTAATTCCGACCCCCGCTCGGGACTCTACCCGCATTGTGCCGGGTGTAGGTTACAGTTTCGCAGGCACACACCCCGCTATAACCTCTTAGTACGCATATTGACGAACAGTCCGAGAACTGTACAGTCCGGAGAACCTGTGAAACCACAGACACGAGCTCCGTTCGGGTGGCTTAAGAGTTTATAAACCAGGATATACACTTGATCACCGATCCACGTTAGACCACGACAGGTTTCAGAGGGTTCAGAGACGGAAATAAGGTTGCCCTTCCTAGCGTTCCTACATCTCCTCGCCTGATCCCGAATTGTATCTCATTCGTTACTAATGCTTATATTTGTACTTTCGGGGATATATCGAACACGTCGCTACATTTGCTCCTTAACATCTCTCACAAGCTATCAATTACTGTACTCCTCGCCTCTGGTCCCAAAAATGCCCTCTCGAAGGTCGCGAAATTACACTCGGAGATGGGATGAACAAGCTCGACACGAATTACGTGAAGGTATAGGTTCGTCCAAGTGCACCACCCCCGAATAAGGTTCGTCATCTCGTTCTTCCGCCGCTTCGTCTATATCCTCTTCTTCTATACCTCTCTCGTTTCATACTTTGGCACAGCACTGATCAACGTGCGAACCAGTTTAAATTGATATCCTCGTTGTAGTACTGTCTCGTAGGTAGTAGAATGTTCTGGCCACGCATACGTACGCATGTAATCGAGTCAAGCGCATGTAGCGAGTCACTGTATGCGCGTTGACTGCGCAGGCTCAAGTCTATGACTTGAGCGACTTATCTCTGGGGCATATAAGGCGCGTTTCCGCGCCGTCTACCTCATCTATATCTATTCCATCTCTTTCTTCTCCTGTAGTCTCGTAGTAATATCGACGCTCTTTATTTATTATCCTATATACATTAGTCTTTCTATACTCGCGGCTAAGGAAAATCCTACTTCGGTCTTGGTTAGGGCACGAACGAACGGGACTTTGTGGATTGACCTTTGATGTAAAGTGCGTAGACCCAGTGAAACGGTGTTCGAATTGTAATGCGAGCATATAAACGAAAGCTATTGTATTGAGGTTCCGTCGTCCAGTCGCGCGTGATCAATCGGGACCTTCAGATATGATGCATGGAATGTGAGTGAAGGGCGACCGACATCGTTGCGTCACCCCGGGCAATAAAATACTATGAAGCCTTAAGTATATTTGTTGGCGTAGACGGGAGGACCATCGGCTCAGCCGTCTCCATAAATCAACACCGCAATCCACCAAGATTGGATCTAAGAAAATGATCGAATTATATTGACACGGCGGGAATAGATAACTCACAACCCTTCCACAATCTAAAACTCCCTCCATGACCATGTATCTCCCTCCGCTGGCTCATCGCCGCCCCACAGTCGAACTCCATCTTCGCTCCCGCCCATGGTGAGAAATGAGTTGTTCGTAGATATGCCTCAAGTCGATGGCGAAATGCTGAAGATGGTGGTATCGATCCCGGCAGCATCCTCGGAAAAGCTCAAAGACCGAGCCCCTATCTCGCCTGCTTAAGGTCTGGCGCTAGAAGCCGTAGCCACCTAGTATCGGCTCTTTCGTATTGTAGGTTGGTCTAATTCGCGTGTTTCCGCTCGCCAATTTTTTTTTCGACTAGTCACTTGACCACTCTAACTTGCAAATCAAGACAAAGAGCCTCAGAGTCTGCACAAGCAAGGTAGTTATCGTCGTTTAAAAATGTCGAATTCGAGATCGCGAGAGGTAGCACCACAGGCGCAAAGTCCAGAACTAGAATATAGACTGCAGCGCACTTTGAGAGTGAAACGTATTGAGGTAAATCTGAGCCCCACTCGAGTCGTCGGTCTACCTGGTTCGAGAGAGACTGCGTGTGGACTTCCGTGGGCAGAATCACTCGGGTCGAGCTCGCTAAGGGCTGACTAGGGTATTTCGCTGACAACAGTGATGATCCCACGGGCACTAGAAAGCGAGCTAGCGTAGGGAGGCGTCGAAGAGATCCTGTTCGGCGGTTGAGTCGAGCTGGTGCGGGTGGAGGAGTCCACGGAACGGTATGTGGCCGATCAGCCGTCCTCAGTCCCGAAAAATAGCAATCAATCACTCGGACCCTGACACCCACCTCCACATGCGCGTCGTTCCCCACTCTCCCACTGCAAAGTGGTCTGGCGTAGACCTGGCCAGAACCCGGCGCATGCCACTTGGCTACACCTCGTGTGTGCCGACTTATCGATTTTTACCGGTATCGTTCCTACTGGCGGATGTAAACCACGTCGCACGGTTTGTAGGCGACAAACCGGCGACAACCGTGATCTTGGTATGCGCCTCGTGCGGGCGCTCGTAAACCAATACTTGCAGATAACAACCACACCAACCAATACTCTCCCGACCGCCCCAGACCTGCCGCAAACCCCCAGCAACAGTATTCGACACCTGTGTTAGCCTATTTCGTCTCAGCCTCGCTTATATACAGGACCAGGCCCCGAATGGCAACGCCAACCGACGTGAACCAACGCATACGTGCCTCCGATTTGCGCATGTGAACGGCGGGTCGCATGCGGATGCAGAGCGGAGCACTTATAAACCTTGATCCCACTTGGAATCCTCCCCATCCCACCACCATCCCACCCTCCTCGCAGAGGTAAGTTTGTGTCCTCCGCCCTTCAATTATCGCATGCCGAATCCCATTGACATGAACATGCTAGTCTCTAAGATATAGGCCCAGGCAGGAATGGTTCAAGACTATCATTGTTGCAGGTATGTCATTTCCAAACTCTCTTACACTCCGACGATCTCAACGCGTATCTTTAGTCGCGCTGGTTTCCCCGTTTCAAAATGGGTCGGTGAGTGCCTTCTCTCGAAGCTTTTTGTCTTCTCTACTCACGGTCATTCAATTTTCTAGGCCAAGCCATAGGTTTATGATCTTAGATCGCACGGCATACTATCACATTTGAAACATACCTTATCCCTTTTAATTGTACTATACTTTGCTGGTCAAAATTTGTTGAGGATTGCCGGAAACGTTCCGCACTCAAGTGCTTCTTAGCTAGCCGTAGCAGTGAAGTAAAGTAGTACAAGTGAGCTGATGATATTCAGTAGTGAGACCTTATGGTCTTTTATACATGCAGCGATAGAAAGATAAAGAACATATACGTGGTCGACACGTAGTCGCCACGGTACAGGAAACGTACGCATATACAGATAAGGCAATCGACACGTAGGAGACACGACAGGGGTTACATATCAGGTTACAACACTCCCCCTCAATCGATGAGACGCTTAAAAGCTTCAGCCAGATCTTCTTCATACAAGAAATAGGGGAAATGGAAGCCAAGGGCGTATGTATGATCAGGATGATTGATCCCGAGGAACGAATTCGCCAAGTACCAGTGCTGAGCGTATGCGAGGGGCTTCGTGAGAGCGTCTGCTAGATTGTCACGTGTAGGGACGTAACCTAGCTTGTAGTAACCGCGATTAAAGTAGTCGCGAGCAAAATGGTATTTGATATCGATGTGTTTCGCGCGAGTACGGTGTGTCGGGCTCTGGATAAAGTCGATACAAGCCTGGTTGTCAATGAGGATGGTAGAGGGGTCGTCGCATCGAATGTTTAGTCCTACGAGGAAGTTTCGGAGCCAAAGGGTCTCGGAAACGGCGTGAGCAAGTGCGTAAAACTCGGCTTCCATAGTGGATGTTGAAACGGACTCCTGCTTGGTTGAAACCCAAGCGACGGGACCTCCTCCTAGCATTACTATGCATCCTGAGATTGACTTGCGCTCGTGTTGCTGATCGAAATCGCTGTCTGTGTATGTGACTTCTTGGAACGAGCTAGTGCCGTCGTATTCGATTCCGATGTGCGAAGTACCAGCGATGTAACGAAAGACGCGTTTGAGAACGTTGACGTGTTTCTCGTCATAGCAGGAAGTGAAGCGAGCGAGTAGGCAGGTGACAAACATGATATCTGGGCGGACTGTGCGAGCCAACCAAAGTAGACGGCCGATCATGGTGGCGAAGGGATAATTCGACCAGACTTCATCGGCAGGGCGAAGGATATTGTTGTCATGAGCCATGGGAGAGTGAGCGTACTTGGCCGAGGTAAGGCCAGCGAGATCGACAATGCTTTTGATGTATTTCTCCATAGTCAGGCTCAGGTGTCGCTGCGGACGATCGCGCGTGACCTTAATGCCCAGAAAAGATTCAGTTTCGCCCAAGTCCTTGCAATCGAATAGTCCCATGATCTCCTTCTTGGCAGGCTTGACGTGACCCGGGGTAGCGCAAACGAGGATATCGTCGACATAACAGACGAGGATGACTAGTATATTGTTGCGTTCGCGACGGAAGATCGAAGGGTCAATTTTGTTTGACTCATAGCCCAGGGTCATTAGTTTGTCGTTGCGGAACTGTTCCCAAAGGAAACCAGATTGATGTGCGCCGTACAGAGCCTTCTTTAGCTTCATGACAGTGCGTCCTCCCTTCCCAAAACCTTCAGGGTATTCGACATAGAGCGGCCGATCGATGGGGGCATGAGTGTATGCGCCGGTCACATCGATGATATGGCAGTCGAGGTCGGCGTGGCAAACGATACAGAAGATGACGCGAATAGAGTTGAGGTCGGGTGTATTGGAAGTAATGTCATTGTAGGATTTGCCCGGAACCTGTTGATTGCCGAGAACGACGAGGCGTGCCCTGAAGCGATCGATCATTCCTTGTTGATCGAGTTTCAGTTTGGTGACGAACATCGATCCCAGGGTCTGCTCGCCACGTGGAATATCGGTGCGAAGCCAATCATCGAAAACTTCTTGGTTGATCAGCTGAGTCATCTCCTCGTGTCCTGCTTTCGTCCATTGATCGCCGTGAACTGGGTCTCGAATCGCCTGGGACCACCTTGGAGACAAGTTGTCTGATAGGTATTTGCCGGAAATGGAGGGTTTATCGAGAACGGCAAAGTTGTGGTCGGTCCAGTTGTTGAAGTAGGCGAGCTCGTCGTGGCGATTCTTGTTCATGTCGAGTAAGTCCTGGTAGACGTCTTCTGGATAGTGACCGTTATCCCAGATATGGCCAATCTTGGCAGAGTCGACATAGTATAGGTTCTCAGACTCAGGGTCGCGGAAGTCGATCTTGTCTAAGTCAATAGTACTGGCGACGTCCTGGAGCCAGTGAATGCTGTGGAAGTTGGACGGCTGTGGGATGGAACGGACAAGAGTCGGACCAGGAGACTCAGTGCGATAACGACGAAGGTCACGTAGAGGCGCATTGGCGAGAGCGACAGTGTGTGCAGTGCGAACAGCAGGCATCGAGCGAGAGCGAGTGCGATCAGCTAGACGTAGGAGTGACGCTTGCTCCCCCTGTCCTTGAGTAGCGGCCTTTCTAGTGTCTGCGCGTGTCCAGCGCTTTTCCATTGCAGGAAGCGGCGGCTTCGGAGGACGGGGTATGCCCTTGCCCTTCTCAGCGTTCTTGGGGGGTGCAGCAGGTGCAGCAGATGGCCCAGGATCGGACTGCGGAGTGGTATCGTCGGATGTGGATGCTTCAGGCGCATCAGGCAGCGGCGCGACAGGAGAGGGAACTGAAACGGGCGCCGGGGGAACAGAAGACAAAGAAGGAACGCCTCCTCCCCCTCCACTCGGGAGTTCGACCTCCAACCAATCCTGGTCATCATCGATGTCGTGCTCAGGGGGGAAATCAAACATCCCCAAAGCAGGAGCGGCAGTGGTATCTGCAGGGTCCGGAAGATTCCGCGGGAAATAAACGTTGCGCGACTTCCGTATGGCACGATCAGGGAGCGCTAAATAGCGCCATTCTCCCCCTGAATTCCGAGTCAGGCCTGTGAAGATCGCGGCCTTGGTCTTTGTGCCCATCTTATCCCGTCCCTTCCTCTGAAGTAACACATGGCATGTCGTCCCGAATAACTGGAAGAACTTCATATCGGTCATTTTGCCGAACATCAGGTGATTGGGGATCCAGTGTTGTTCGCCGATGAGACGGGGCATGTTGTTCTGGATAAGGGCGGCGTACAACACAGCCTCTCCCCACAGGTATTGCTTCCCTCTAGTGTTGGAATGTCCATGAATCATGCAACGTGCACGTTCGACTAGGGTACGATTTGCGCGTTCCGCAACACCGTTCTGTTGGGAAGAATAGGGAGATGTCGTCGTAATATCAGTGCCATGATCTGCGCAATAAGCCTCTAGCTGCTTGTTGACAAGCTCCCTGCTGTTATCAAAGTGTATGCGTTTGATCTCCCGTGATTTCTGAGTGCGCATCCAGTTGGCGAATTGTTGATACATCTGGACTGCTTCGTTCTTGTGCTTCATGAAGAAGACGAAGATAAAACGTGTAGCAGCGTCCGTGAAAGTGATGAAGTAGAGATGTCCTTGGATGGTGGCAGTGCGCGCAGGACCCCAAACGTCGGAGTAGATTACATCGGCAATATCCCATGATTTGTCGTTTTTGGGAAGATTGGGGAAATGCCGGACAGTGGACTTTCCCTGAGTGCAACCAATGCAATCATCGACAGAGTTGCGCGATTTGTCTTTAGCATGAGCGATGCGCAGGGTCGAGGAAAGTTCTGATAGACGTTTGATGTTTCGAGGGTCGGCATGTCCAAGAATCAAGTGCCAGTCCTGAAGCGATCGAGTATGGAAGGCATGTTGGCTAGGGTTAGCCGTGCCAATAAGGTGCCAAGCGTTCCCCATGTCGCGTTCACCAATCTTTTCGGCATGAGCGACGATTGATCCATCTGTGCGAATAACGTGCATATTGTCTCCTTGGATGTGGAACATGTGTTCAGGGTAACAGTCAGACCAGCAGGACAGCGAGATAAGATTGACTGGTGACTGTTCGACGAGACAAACACCCTTGAACGTGAGGAAACGATCGTATTGTTTGGGGTTACTGTACGCGTTCAAATATTAAATACGAGTCACGTCATAAACGTCCGTGGTTGTCTCTAATTCCTGACAGAATCACGTCACGGTTAGGCAGCCGTCTTTATCCCCTAGAATTCATCACGCTGATTATCTCGGTCTGAATGTATGTACATGAAGTGTATGATTAATCTAGCTCAATGTGTCCAAGGTCCATCTCTCAATCAGAATCCTCGTCAGTGAGATCCTCATCCCCCGTATATGCAAAATCATCATGGAACTGAGTCACGTTGGGCGGCAAGATGGGTTCATCTGTCTGATTCGGAGGTGCTTGGATGTTGCAGAGTACGCTGGGATCAATCGCGTAATCATCATCGTAGTCTGGCCCATCAGTGTCTTCTTCAAGTGTCGATCCGTTTGTTTTGGGGCGATCCATAGCCACCGATAGTACAAATTCCTGGTCCGGCTCGGAGAAGCGCTCGTGTACAATGGATTGGCAAGTGCGGTCAGTTAGCCACTTGTACGAGAGGTTCCATCCTTTGAAGGCAGTTTTGGCCCAAGCGTTCAAAATCACCTCGGGGTGATCATTCAGCCAGCGCCATGACGAAAGGAGCCATTTAGTGGAGGCATCCCGAAGGCAGCGTGGAGTTGTATTGAGCTCGACATCAGAAGGCTTAAGGCCCATTTGGAGTTGGTTCTCGGTTTCTTTGGCCAGGTAATCAACGCATGCCGTCTTAATTAGGTGCTTCAAGACTCGATTGACGCCGGTATCACAAGGCTGACCAACACCGGTACCTAAGAGAATGTGATTTAGTAAATTGAAAACAACAAACAGGTAATCGGGGACTTACATCCTCCTGGGACAAAGACAATGACCATGCGAGGGTGATGTACCCGCATCCAGTCCAGAAAAGGTTTACCCCGATGGACTGACCAACAGTCCAAGAGCAAGACAGACCTCTGGGTGGTGGGTAGACCCAGTCGCTGACGCTGGCGCTCGACATGCGGAGCGACAATATGGTTGATCCACTGTCAATATACCAAATGTTAACGTTATAAAGCTGAATAGAACCAGCCGATAACATACCAACTTCATACACTCGAGCGTACTCCAATGCTTTTCACCTCCAGGGGTAAATTGAAATCCAAGATCTTCACAGCTGCGTCGGCTTGATTCGGAAGGTAAGGATGCAGTGGTTTTCCCCTTGAAAATAGCTTGCCACGGCAACATCATACCAGAGGCTGTGATCGCAACCATAATAGTGAACTGACGCTTTTCGCCGCTGCCGACTGCTGGGACCTGCTTAGAGCCTCTGAGTTCCCAAGTCTTGTTGCCAGTGCCAAGATACGAGACACCAGTTTGGTCTGCGTTGATGACAAGTTCGGGAGGGACGTGATGAATACCAATGTGCCAGGTCAGGCGCATTGCCATGTCTAAGCAGTCGTTCTCCCATGTGGGGGGGAGCTTTTGCGCAGCCTGAGTGATGGTACGATAAGAGAAATCAAGAAACTCCTTCAGGATATGTCAAGTGTAAGATTCAGAACACTTGAAACGAGGGTTGTTAAAGAGTGAGGGTGCTCTGGCATGAATAAATGCCAGAACAATGCTATGAGCGACTGTTCGAGTTACTAGAGCACCAGAGTTACGGATATTTGTGATGTGCTGAACAATGCCCTCCATGACTTTGGGAAAACGGGTCTAAATGCCAGAAATCAGTCATGTTATGCGCATATATGCGCTCAAATGCTTACCAATAATGCTGGTCGTCCAAGCTTGGCACCTTCCTGTGCAACACGTGGGGCCTCACGAGCAGTATTGATGGATGCGGAGCGAGCGACACGATCTAGCGCCTCCTGGGTCCATCCCGAGTGATCTTTCTTGATCCAAGTCCCGACCGTGCCTCGGTTTAATGACTGGAATAAAGCACCACTGGACCCCTTTTGAAGCTCGTTGACAATCGCCTGAGGACTCGAGAACCCAGTGAGTCGCACTGCAGCAACAATAAGAGCCCACCAGGTGGGTTCAGCCCAATTTGTCCGAGGAGCTCTCGCCTTTGGACTGTGCGAGGCTGGAGTCAAGGTAGTAATAGTGCCAGAGCCAGAGCCAGTCAAATCAATCACGGCATCAGGTGAGGGGTTAACAAGGGATTGGGGAGTTGGCGGGCGTAGTTTAAGTGGCTAAGGATACACATGTAAGCAGATTGGGGTCAAAGTATATAAACTTTACGGCATACCTTTAGTTTCTTCAGGCTTTTTGGATCTCGAAGCCCGAGCTTAACATCCACTTGCCACTTCTTACGACGACACTTCCTCTGTCGTGCTGCTGCCAGCTCCTTTTCATGCTTCGCTTGCTGCAAGTGGTTCGCCGCTTCACGTGCTTTCTGCCAAGTAATAGAATGCCGAATCGATTGAAAGGCTAGAGTAGCCTGCTCAGCAGCTTCCTCTGGGGTCGCTTTAGTGTAATAGTCGGTAATCAAAGCCATTAAGATTGTTATAAGTCTTATAAAAGGGAATCTAAGCGAGTGTTGGTGTACGGGTGGTGGGAAGAAAGAGACTGGTCAATGAAAAAAAAAACTTACTTCGGCTTATATCTCAACACATTTCAGACGTAATTATGACCCAAAATCTTCACTAAACAGTGGGAAATTGACAATATATCATTGACAGTAATGAACGGGCATAAGCACTTCATGCGTGCTCTGCGGTATTTACATATCTTACAAGTCACGCCGTTTCTGGCGCCTGTATTTAAGTCAAAACCCATTTTTGCGTCACGCGGCGCAAGCGCCGCGTGGGTAATATTTGCACGAGTACAGTATTGTTGTGCTTGGTCTCGATCTTTGATGCGACCTTCAGGACCAGGGTCCCACTTCCAGATATGGTCGCGTTGCCTCCAATACCAATAACATGTGATTCGTAGGGCTGGAAATCGATCAAGTATTCCCGGCGGTTGGTAACGTGGCATGTGGCGCCGGAATCAATAATCCAAGAGTCTTCTGTCCCAAAGGAGTAGACTTCTTGTAGATCGTCTCGGATCGGAACGGGTACAACGGTCTGATGCTCCGTTTGATCGTAGATCTGGGGTGCCTCTGTAGCACGTGGTGCGATCAGGGCTGGAGGATCGGAGAGATTGACGTTTCGATCGGCAGGCAAACGGAAAGAGAAGGCCATTTCCGGCTGAGCAGCATAGTTTCCTTGTTGCGGGTTGTTCTGTTGTTGCTGCTGATTGTTATTTCCGTTATTGCCGTTGCCGTTGTTCTGATTCTGATTGTTGTTCCTGTTTTGATCTCCTTGGTTGTTGTTCTGGCGATTGCCCTGATTGCGATTTCCGCCACGTCCACGTCCATTTCCTCGTCCTCTATTGCCAGTATTGTTGTTGTTCTTGTATGCGCCTCCACCGGCACGACGACAGTCGCGTTTGATATGTCCAACAGTGCCACAGTTGTTGCACGTGATGGTCATTCGATCGGATGCCTTAGGAGCGCGTCCACCTCGATTAGAGTTGTTCTGTTTGCGTGCCCAATAAGATGATTCGCCTGTTTGGGCTTTTCGACGATGGAATTCGGCAAGGAGACAAGATTGGATGTCCGCAGATAGTTGTACGCCCCCTGTGTCGCCTGTACGAGGGGTTTGATCTAGGACAGAGACGAGGTACTGCCAAGATTCTGGGAGTGATGCAAGAAGCTGACAAATAAACTCAAGCTCATTGATAGGAGTAGAGTTCTCTGATAGGAGAGCAATATTGAGTTCGTCAAACGTTTCACGGAGCTTCTTGACATGTTCTTCTAGGCTGTCACCCTCGTTCATGCGAGCACCGGTGAATCGGTTCCGGAGTAATGTCATGGCGGCAGCGCCGATGGTTTCGTAGACTCGGCGAAGGGCGTCCCAAGCTTCTGCAGCATGTGTGCAGCGTGCGACGTAGGTCATTGGAGCAGCCTCAATGCGGCGACGAAGTAGGCCGAGTGTCTTTCTATCGGCCTTGTCCCAGTCATCTATGTCTGTTTGGGTGATGGCTGTGACGCCAGTTGCGACAGCGCGAAGTGTTGGACGAACGGCGTTGGTTCCAGTAATGTATTTCCATAGATCGAGTTCTTCAAAGATATCCTGGATCTGTATGCGCCAAACTGGGTAGTTCTCTCGTCCTTTGAGCGAAGGTATTTTGAACGAGCTATCAGAGACTTGTGTTGTCATTGTGAAAGGGCCTGGAACAAGTCGTTGGAAGAGTGATGAGGAAGTATTCCCAATGGGGATAAAGCGGCCGAAAGTGAGGCTAGTAGGTGTTGTAGGTGTAGGAGGATATGCGTCTGGAAGGTCTAGAGCTTCCTGACGATCTGATAATACTTCGATGAGGCGCTCTCGTTCGATTCGGTTTTGTGCTTCGAGGGCTAAACCTTGTTCTCTGGGGATAGCGTAGGATTGATGATAATTGTTTAGGGCTTGGTAGATATCCCAATATAGTTCTTCGTTTGTCGCAAAGTCGTTCTGGACTTCTCGAAGGAAAGTTACGTCGTCCGGAGTATCGGTTTGTGTACGTGGGACGATTACAGCGCCAGTGGGTTCAGGGTCGGCAAACTCGGGTTGTAAGCCGTCAGAAACCTCAGCAGATGATTGTGAAGGCTGGAGCTGGGGTGAATCAGGCGGAGTAGATAGTTGTTGGGGTTCAGACGAGTGGTGAGACACGGTGGGCGATGTATCAGCTGCAGTAATAAAGCTAGTATGGTTAGAGCGAAGCGGGGCTCATAACCTGTTGAGGATTGCCGGAAA